>JAOTOM010005010.1:0-240000 GCA_034440615.1 Ashinkailepas kermadecensis | reverse complement strand
AGGTGACCTATTCATCCGTCCGGAACGCTCTTCATCTTGCATGGGCCATTCCCAGTCTTTGACAAACCCGTCTAGCTTTAAGTGGAATCCTGCATCTTTGCGACATGCCTCATAATTTTTAGCAAACATCGCCAGCTCTCAGAACTCACTATGGCTCCTAAGCGGCTCTGTTCATCCCTCAGTGTGTCTCCCACGCATCAGGAGCATCACAGTCCGGTCCGCTCTAGCTATCAGGGAATCTTCCAGTCCTCGACAGTCTTTCGAACTAGCAAGGACATTCTAGCACTGAAACTAGCTCTGAGTATTCCTCAGAACAAGCCCTTAGGGATTCTCCTTAAATATCAGTGGGCCCTGCTCTTCTCGTAGGGACCCTTCGAAGCCTCATGGGCAGCCCAGTCCAGTCCTCTCTAGCGCTCAGTGACCGTTTTCAATGGTCATGGGTCCTCCCCAGCTGTTAGGGCCCTTCCGAGTATTTGACAGTCTTCTAGTGCCAAGGGAATTTCTAGCTCTGAGGCTGACCCTCAATATTCCTCACAGCAATCACCAGCCAACAAGGCATTTTTTTTTGGTTTCTCAGGGGACCATGTCCATCAGTGTCGCTCTCAACCGCAGGAGAATCAAATTCTAGTCCTCTGACTCTCAGAGATCCTCATCATTCAGGGCCCTCTCATGCTTTTAGGGGCCCATCACAGTCCTTAATAGCTCTGTCTGGCTCTCAGCTCAGAAGCATTTCAGTTCCGAGACGAGCCCTCACTAGTCGTTTTCACCTCTTAGGTGTCATGTTTATCCCTCAGGGGCTCTTCCAAACTCCAAGAGCATCCCAGCCCTCTCTGGCCCTCAGGCACCCTGTTTATTCCACAGCTGTCAGCGGCCCATTCCAGCCGAGACTGCTCTTTCCAGCTGGCATGGACATTCCGGCTCATGAGTGGGCCCTCTCTTCTCTTCACGGCCCCTGCCAGCCCTCAGGATGGACATCATCAGGTATCAATGGCCCTTTCCACACAAGCTAGTCCACAACACACAAGAAAGACGCGTTTTCATTTCTTCTTGGTTATAGCTTTGCTCCTCAGGACGGCCGCCTGGTGGGTCCCATGGGACAAGCCAAGGGGAGGGTACCCCTTCATCCCTTGGAAACGACACTGGTTTTTGACAGGGCTCCTTCATGGGCTTAGAAGCTCTTTACGTAACATAGGGAACCCTCCGCTTCGGCCCGGATCGTCTCCGTAGCTCGGAGGCCTCTTTATCGGCCTGAGGCCCACTATAAGCTCTGATCTCCTCTCCATCAACGTGAGCCAAAGTCGACGCAGTGGCTCTGCACGTCCGGCCCGCCCCCCAACCCCCGCCATCAGCTCAGGGACCCTCTTTTAAGGCTCAGGACACTCTTTCCTGCCGGAGTCCCCTCTTTCAGAAGCTTGCGTCTTCTCTACTACGCATGGGGCCCCCTGTGAGGTTTCGGTCCCCTCCGTCGGTCCAATGGCCTTTTATACGGGCTCCGGGGCCTCTCCTATGGCCCGGGATCCTCCCGGGGCTAGGGATTCTCTCTGTCGGAGCAGGGGCCCTCCTTAGCGATCCAGGATCTCCTCTGTCATGCGGAAGCCCTCTTTCAACAGTTTGGGGCCCCTCCGTCAGGTCAGGCCAGGGGCCCTTGTAGGACTTGGGACCCATCCGTCGGCCAAGATGCCCTTGCTGACGGCCCGAGGTCTTCTCCAGCAACTAGGCCACCTCCATCGTCTCAGGAGCCGTCTTTGATGACATTTTCCAGCAAGCTGCAGGCCGATTTTCAAACGCTTGAACCCTCTCCATCAAGTCAGGGGCCCTTTCTTCGGCCTAGGCTACACCGTCAGCCCAGGGGCCCTTCATATTGGCTCGGGGCCATTCAAACGATCCGGGCCCCCTCTGTCAATGTAGAGGTCCTTCACGTTAGCTCAGCCAAGGGCACTCAACACCTTCCCGAGGACACTTCCCGTTAACTCGGCGTCCTATTCATCGGCCCGGGACCTTTTCCATCAGCCGGAGCTTCTTTTGTCGGTCCAGTGGCCCTTCACGTCGGTGCAGGGGGCCCTTGCGGGTCCTCTGCACCGACGCCTAGTGGCCCTTGCGGACCCCTCAAGGCGATTTCCGGGAGGGCCCCCTCCGACCGTTCAGGGGGGCTCCCCATTCGCCCCTTGGCTACGCCACTGGGGAGAGTTGTTGTGAGAAGAGGAGAGAGCTGTTGAGTGGGGGTGGTAGGTGGGGATGTGCTTCGCGGTCGCATAAGTATAACATTTTCCCTTTTGGTTGGGAAAGCAAAAGATATATGTTGGCTGTATTCAGTGAGGGAATTTATGCCGTGCCAAAAGGGGGCCAGGTAACAGCTGTCCCCACACGTCCTTTTCACGTCGAGGGGAGGGGACGTTTGACAGGGTACCGCACGTGATTTTCTGGCGCAGAAGAGTCGTGGTTTACCAGTGAGACAAGCAAATTTCGAAGTAGATTTGCGCATCGCATATTTTCGGCTGGAGAAGTTGTAATACATAGGCATTGCTGGTTACCACGCAAAAAGGACAGCGTAAATTGCGAAGTACAGCAAGTGAATGGAGGAAAGTGACGATACAGCAGTGCGCAGTTGCCTGAAGCACCGCAAGCAATGGCGCCAGACTCGGACGGACTTTGAGTGGACGTCCGCCGACGGCGTACTCACGCTGCAGCCTTTGCCAAGCGCGCAGCTGGCCTCGTAGATGCGGCCGGCCCTGTTGGACACCACCATGCTAAGGTCGCCGCCGGTGCCCTTTCCGACCGTGCTGATGCCGCTGATGACGACCCGGGTCAGCAGGCGCGGCGTCTCCAGCGGCAGGCGGTGGTGGTTGTTCTTCATCCACTCGTAGTAGCCGACGTATCGGCTCTGCGCGCGAGAGAAACGTTCGCGGATTTAGGGCGGTGACCCACGAACATCGGGAACTTAGGACTTAGGGCGGGTGCACAATAGGGTGCAGTCTTACTCTATGTATGTGTAAGCAATCTTTGTAAGTATTTTAACGTGATAACGATCAAGCACCATTAGTCCATCTTTTGGGAAGCATTAAACTATATTTTTGAACGACTGTGTGACGAAATGTCCTGAAATAATTGTGTGCGCAAGGATTGCCATGGTGACAAATTAAAAAAAACATCACACGCTGACACAGCCTCACCTGGCTGGGCGTCTCGACGCCCTGGAACTTGGCGCCGACGTTGAGGTCGGTACGGCGACTGCCGAAGTAGTCGAGACTCTCGTCGGCCGTCGAGAACAGTCCCGTCTCGACCATGTAGACGCAGATCATGGTGCCCGTGCGACCCTTGCCGCCCTTGCAGTGCACGGCCACCACGTTGTCGGGGTCGGCGTTGAACCACCTGATCACCGACATCGTAAAGTCCAGCATCTGCCTGTGACAAACAGCCGGCCCGCTCAGCGTGCGTGCTGAGCATTGCGTGCGACTGCCCAGCAACCCGGCTGCAGTGGACGACACTCAATCTCGACGGGCCTGCCATATAGGACTGTAAAAAGGACAGTCATGAAACGCAGCGGACATTCCCGCGTTCAACATACATACACATCGCTCTTTACTGGGGACGCCGACGACAGGCCAGTGCAAATACACAAACATATTATTCTGTGCTAGGGACACCAATAGCAGACCATCAGCAATACACATAAATATCCTTCTGTGCCGGGGACGTCAGTAGCAGACCACCAGAAATACACAGACATAACCTTCTGTGCTGGGGGCACAAGTAGCAGGATATCGGAAATACACAGCCATATCCCTATCTCCTGGGGCGCCAGCAACATACCAGCGGAAGTCCACAGACATTATTATGTGCTGGAGACGCCAGTAGCATGCTATCGAAAATACACATACATATCCTTCTGTGCTGGGGAACCATTAACAGGTTAACGGAAGTACATATACATATCCTTATCTCCTCGTTAGGAGTTAGACGCAATGTTAATGCGGACATCAAGGGGATCCCCGGTAAAGAAAGAAAACAGGTAGGTTCCTGAGGTCGTTTAAGAACTCTGAAATATGCGCCCGCGACAAGCGCGCACGGATGCTCACTAGTGTGTGCGCGAAGAATATAGCTACAATCTATGAAATTGTCTCCATAAAATACGATGCGAAGTGCTTTTATTAATGTTAGTTTGCCTTCACATTCAATTTAATTGCGACTTACACTGATATATTGCGCATATTGATGCTTTACGTATTGTCTTCTGTAACTATATTCTGATATTCATACACCATAGGCGGCGGGCCGCCGGCGGCATTGCCCCGTAGACCGCTGCCGACCGCCCACCACTGATGATATGACGGGGCGCGAAACCACTCCCTGAACGTTAATGGGCCCCAACGCCAAAGTTGCAGGCATATTTTCATATTTGAAACGATAGGCGATGCGCCTGGCATGATTACCATCTCCATTGGGGTTGAGGCCGACAGGTTCCCTCAATATTGCTTAAGAACATTACGTACCTTGGCGTTTACTGGAAAGAATGCATCTACAACAGTAAATATCCCCTTTAAAATTTCGGCCTGGCAGAGCAGATATTGTTTGGTATTGATCAAGACCGGAACCTTTTTTCCGTGCCGCCGCTCGGAAGCCCTATGGGTCCTCTGAGCAGCCAATGTCGGCCCTTGACGCGCATCGAGCCATGCCAGAACCTCAATAATGTCTGGAAGCTTCATGCCAAATCGTGAAAATAACAGGGTTAAAAATGTATAAAAACAGTCGAATATGGCATCAGAAGGCAGCTGATTTGATGCCGGTTGATTTCAGACAATTGGAAATTAAATCGCTAATGTAGAACATCTGATATACAATTCAAATGAATACAATGTGATAATGGGACACAAATCCTGGAATTGAGTGCACAAATGACAAGGTTAACACCTCAAGAAAGCTATTCAAGATAGTATCAAAATGTAGCACGTTCGACTTTCGTTTAGTTAAGAGCACTGGAAATTATCGGCACATTACACATAAGTTGTATGACGCATTCTATTAAAAGACGTTGTGTGACCAATTGCGCTCATTTCACTTTGAGGGCAAAGTACAGGGTGAAATGATTTGATAATAAAATGAACAAGAAAGCTTGTTTCAATGTTGTTCAAAGTGAACCATTGGATATTACTTGCATCTCCTGTAGAAAGTTGAATATGAGATTAATCATAGCAAGATGACTCTGGTGGTGTTCCTTCACACGCGCACCACCAGAGCGGCGCCAGCAGTATTATGTCTGATCATGACGCCTAACGTAGGGACACCAGCAGGAGGTCAAAATAAATGCACATACATATCCTTATCTACCGAGGGAGCCAGTATCAGGCCAACGAAAATCAACCGATTCCGTCTCACACAAACAATCCGCCTCAGAATAGTCAGACAGTGGCGAAGATTGGACTTGATTGCTCGCAAAGCTGCGGGAGTGAAACGGCGCCCCATTTCGCTCACTGTTTGGCTCGACAAGTATTCAATGGCCATGCCGGCCACGCAAGGGTCGTGTCGGTGCATAGATGGCAAGCTATCAGCTTGGCTGCGGTTTTCACGTTGAAGTGGAACTATGCGATATTGGGCTAAGTCAAGCGTCTGTACAACAGCATGTGCTCAGCATGGATCCTGATTCATCAGACCACTCAGGCAAACAACCGAATGAACCTTAGTTTCTCAAATGAACACATGTCCCCACTGGCTTCTCGATTCCACATCTGAAAGAAAGCTGCAGTTAATTCAGCTAAATACGTGTGCATAACAAAATACCGAAAATACATGGATGAGCTTCCAATATACAATCCGAAGGTAACAAGACGATCAAAACCACGCAACAGCCTCATTTTATATCAAGGAAGTGCAACGCCCTTTCGCTCAGAAACTGTGCTGTTCCTGACTCACTGCAGTGTAGGAACGTTGTGGTCGTCGATTTCAATCCGCTGCACGTTGCCGTGAAAATAGCTGGTGTCGTAGTAACGTTCCGAGCATAAGTTGTACAGCATGTACTTGCCTTTATGCTGTGTGTTAAAAAAGCGGCTGACTTCCTGTAAAAAGGACAGCTCAAGTCAAAGAGATAGACGGCATCACCAAGATTTGCAAATAGTGTTTTCAAGATTATTGTTTTGGAGGTATTGTCGCATGAGTCCTCCCATGATTAATGTAAACATCAGTATATATATATATATATATATATATATATATATATATATATATATATATATATATATATATATATATATATATATATATATATATATATATATATATATATATATATATATATATATATATATATATATATATATATATATATATATATATATATATATATATGTAACGACCAGCGTTGCTTGCACATATTTAAATGTTCTCTTTAACTTCGTATTTACATCGGCTTTCATAACAATATTTCTTCAGAAGCATTCGTATTTCTTGTTGGAAGCGAGCATGCTGTACAGACACCTGCAGCGACCGGCCCGCCACATTTTCCGTCGACGGCATTATGATAACCAGCCCTGCTCCTGCAACACGTGTACCTCTATAATCGTTCTGCTCTCGCCCATTCAGCAACATTAACAGCGTATTGTGCCGATATGCTCCAAATCGGGACGGATGATGACAGGCACTGCAAGGCTTATGCAGCTTTGTGAGCCGTCGAGTGGAGGAGGAGCAAGCCATCAGCCAGGCGCCAGAAATCAATAACAGAGGCTGCCAACACATCCGCTGGAATGTGGAACATCGGCAGGTGTGTACTTCATTAGCATGGTAGCAGTGCCTGAGGAGCGGAGGTACGAGTAGCTGAGTAGCAACGTAGCACGTGCACGTAGCGTGTGTTGCGGGCATCATCCACGGATGGACAAGCAACCAAGTAGCAAGTGACCAGACACAAAGCAATCAGACAATATACCAAAGCCGGTTAGGCAGATTCGACTAAGCAAAGCAGTTCGAGAACCTCTTACAGCTATCGGATTTCTGTAGACGGACATCCTTCCGGATGAAGGGAAGCTCATTGCAATGACCCGCTCGGTGACGTAGCACAGGTCAAGGTCAAAGCCATCCTGTTGGTACCTAAGTGGCAAAACATCTTGTTAGTATTATTAAGCGATTAATGGAACCAAGAGTTGCTTTCCACACGACCCACACAACTTTGTTTCAATTTTCGATTTTATCTTTCTAGGACTGCTAATTCACCCTAATCCAGTATCAGTAGCATAAGACAAGTATGTGCAAGAGTAGACGTAATTTGCAAGCATCGGTCACATTACATTAAATATCGAATTACCGACACACCATACCAACATTCGCCTTTAAACACTACTATCAATATTATGGATGATGCAGCGAATATATTGCATGCTCGATGAAGCAGTGCATCATCAAGGCACTACATGTCGATGAAAATTAAACTGGTATTTGCAGTAGACGACACCCTCTTCCGCATCACGCGCGAAAACAACGCGGGAGGCCAGCTGACGCCTGTCGTGTTGACATACAAGCAGCCTTTGACATTATGAGACGGCGGCCGCCGCGCCGTGGCCGAGCCACACCGCACAGTCACAGAGGACACCATCAGGGCACTGTACGTGCACCATCAGGGCACTGCACGTGCACCATCAGGGCACTGCACGGCGATACTCGGCAATCCCAGCCGCCGCGCCGTGGCCGAGCCACACCGCAGTCACAGAGGACACCATCAGGGCACTGCACGTGCACCACCAGGGCACTCCACGGCGATACTCGGCAATCCCAGCCGCGCGCCGTGCCAGCCACACCGCAGTCACAGAGGACACCACCAGGGCACTCCACGGCGATACTCGCCAACCCCATCCGCCGTCCCACTTCACACTTCTGGCGACTGTATGCTGGACATCGTGCCTGCGGAGTACCGTTCTCCAAGTTGGCGGCGGGAGGCCCATAGCAATGGCAAGTGCTCACTCATACGTATGCATCCTGTCATTGCTCTACGTTGTTGACGGTGGTGCAGACATAGCTGTACAGCTGCGTCCTCGGTGGTACATTCCCAGGCATTGTCACAACTGAATCTATTGGCGGGACTGCAATTTTCGTGCGGTTAAAATATTCAGCAATACACCCAAACTCCGGTGTGCACGTCCTTCGATGGATGACACCCATAGGCGCACCTGCGTTTATTTTCGGAGATGATTTGCCTGGCTGCCCTCTTCAGGTGGTCCTGCTGGGCGCAGATCCGGAACAGCCGGATCACGCGAATAATTCGCAGTGACACCACTAGTCTGCAACGAAATGTCGAGTCAGGTGGCGACTTTGGCGTCGCCGCAGAACACAGAACAAGAGCAACACTCTGCAAACTGGTCCTGCATCAGGCGAGCACGGAAAAGTTATGGGACTGGTTTTGCGTCAGAACTAAGGCGAAATAGCCCACAGAGAAGTACAGGGTCAAGCGAGTCAAGCTTATGCGAATTGAACGGAAGAGCGGGTTTGATCTTTAAGGGAAACATTGGCTACTGGGCAGAACTATTATAAGCATTGGCTATGATATAGCGCCATGCCAAATATTGTCAGAATATTGGCTGCATCTAGAAGGTATGCCCACTCAGCACAAGTCAAGAGTCGGTAGCATACACTCACCCTGAGCCTCAATGCTTTCTTTTTCGCTGCAGTTCAAAGCTACTTAGCTAGTTTTCCATCCTGAAGTAAAATTTAAAAAATGCATAGGTCATGAGTTCGTTGCCGAGCAACTTCCCCAGGAATATCTCAGGTATTCGGGTGGAGAAGAGGGTGCGAATAAAGGCGCATGGAAGTGTATGTTATGCCTGCTGTGTAATATTGTGTGTGCTTGGTGTGGGTAGGGAGACGATGATATCCATCGAGTGATTAATCTAAGGTAGTTGAATTCTGTTTGGCTTGACAGTATTGCTTACGTACCATAGAAAACATGCTTGTGCATACATCAATGTGCACACTTACACGTGCACGTAGGTGAGATCAGTCTTACTTTGATCCGTCGGTGGCCACATGCTCCACAGCCAGATCCACTAATGATGTCACAAAGGTGATGATAACCACTGCGAAATCGATGATGTTCCACCAGGCCTTGTGGCGAGTGAAGTTGAAGAAGAACTTCGGACTGGAAAAAGGTGTTGCGATTATCACAGGATACCGACATCGATGCAGACAGAGACGGAGACGGAGACGGAGACGGAGACGGATACATAGACATAGACATAGACATAGACATAGACAGAGACAGAGACAGAGACAGAGACAGAGACAGAGACAGAGACAGAGACAGAGACAGAGACAGAGACAGAGACAGAGACAGAGACAGAGACAGAGACAGAGACAGAGACAGAGACAGAGACAGAGACAGAGACAGAGACAGAGACAGAGACAGAGACAGAGACAGAGACAGAGACAGAGACAGAGACAGAGACAGAGACAGAGACAGAGACAGAGACAGAGACAGAGACAGAGACAGAGACAGAGACAGAGACAGAGACAGAGACAGAGACAGAGACAGAGACAGAGACAGAGACAGAGAAGAGACAGAGACAAGACAGAGACAGAGACAGAGACAGAGACAGAGACAGAGACAGAGACAGAGACAGAGACAGAGACAGAGACAGAGAGAGAGAGAGAGAGAGAGAGAGAGAGAGAGAGAGAGAGAGAGAGAGAGAGAGAGAGAGAGAGAGAGAGAGAGAGAGCGCAATAGTAGGGTACATGAGGCGTGTGTATGGAACAGGAAGAGCATCAGCCCCTGTGTCGCACACCGAAGCGTAGCCAGTATTTGGTCCAGGGGGCGAACATCTGAGGAGGACCCCTACTTACTTGGCCCCCACTTTTCCGAAACTCCTCGGATTTCGGGAACTTTGTTTTTGAAGGTGCCCCGGTACAGCTTCAGCCCACTCGTCGACCCTGGGCCCCTCTTGCCTGCTCTGGGCCCTCTAGCAATTAGGGGTCCTCTCAGTCTCCTTAGCGATCCAGGGCCTCCTCTGTGGGGCCAGAGACCCTCTTATAACAGCTCGGGCCCATCTATCAGGCCAATTCAGAGTAACTCAAGGGAAACATCGTGATGTAGTTGTTACATCTGAACATGAATATAGCACAATTTGGCACTGAGTAAGAAAATTAGGTTTTGAAATGTTGCGCTATACCGTGAACCATTGTTGACAATTTCCCGCGAGCGGAAATTCTGCCGCGAACCTCTTCTTTGAACAAGGATTAAAAACGCTTCACCAATAATATCGGAATAAAATGAACAAAAATAAAAGAGCACATCTGACTTCGAGTGGAAACCATAGAACGAGAGACGCTGTAACAAGGAAGTGATTGCGGTGTCAAAAGCATGACGGTCGGGACGGACCGGACCGGACTGCTCCGATGAACATTTCCACCTTATGCACGGCAATAGAGTCGCTCGGGCTTCGTCCTAGCTCGTAACAAGATCAAAGCTAAGTAACGAATCAGGATGTTGAAGGACCCGCATCCTTCATGAACAATATGAACATTGTAATGAGACATATCAAGCGTACCTAAAACATGGTAGTAAATGGAACTCACCCCACTCCAAATATCCTGAGCAGAACCTCCAGAAGGAAGAAACACGAAAATACGAAACTGACGATGGCGAGCTTCTCGTCTAACTTGCTGTCAAGCTTATTGGTGAGGTCGATGATGACTAATGAAATATCGATCAAGATCAAAGCCAGGATCAGGAGTCGGCATGCCAGATGTTCCACAGTTCTGCGTACTTTCCAGCGGATGTAGCTGAAAAAAGACAAGAACAATCCAGATGATCCGAAAATTGCTTTGCTTGGTTGTTGGAGCTCCTGAAAACCTCAGACAGAGATTACAACGCTGTGTTCCGAACGATCCCGGCACGTGAATTGCTTGCAAATGGAATTCCTACGAACCACAACTGACCGATGACGGTTAGTGATCGTCAGTGACGTGGCATGATTTGTTTACCTCTTGTTCAGCCGACCATTTTCCGCAAGAGACAAGACGAAAACCGACAGCCAGGCCGGAGCGCCGCGCACACGGGCTCCGGAATACTGATGGCCGCGTCAGCCACACAAACGGCACAACAACGGCACCGGCAGTGACAGCGTGAAAACGCACTCACTGGAAGTTGTAGCCCTTCTGCGGCGGTCTGGCCGGGTCGGCGATACGGCTCTCGTACTCGATGCTGGAGAAGTCGAAGCCGCGCTCGTCGCTGAAGTACGCCTCGTGTCTGGAGTGGTCCAGGTACTCACTGGTCCGGCCTAGGATCTATAACAGGCGCGATGTGAGGGCGTGCAGCTGGAGGCGGCCGCACGGCAGCCGCCGCCGTTGGCCCACCCGTGCTGTAGAGGCGGCTCATCAACAGTCGATCAATAACGAATCATCCATCTGTGTCCTCCAGGCAATAGACAAGAGGTGACTGATGTCTGACGGTAACGACATCGCTACGCATCACTCTGGAAGGTGGTCCATTGACGCGGGACGACAAAGGTGCTCCGTTCCGAACGTCAATGTTGCGCCGATGTAGCAAGGTGCGTGCATTATGCAATGATACATATTGATTCAAGTGTCCGCAGTAACATGTCTACGCTGCGAATCGCAATGATGCTCTGGCAACAAAATCCAGTGGAACTTTGAGGAACAGGAAATGCATAATATTCTATGCTGACGTTAGAGCAGGCAGATAGCAATTCGCACAGCGCGGATATTCTCAGAACATTAACACGATGGCAAGATAATATTTCCATGAGCTGTGCTGGGAAGATAATTGGAACCATGCTGAGAGTGTTACATAGGCAACTGTTGTAAACGGAATTCCTGAAATAACGCATTCTCAACTTACTTCCTAGCTATGCTTATTGATGCTTGCATAAACGCTTATTGGTATCATTGTATTGTTTGCTCATTAATATAGGTATGATTGTATTGTTTGCTAATTAATACGCGTATGATATTATTGTTTGCTCATTAATATGCGTATGATTGTATTGTTTGCTCATTAATATGCGCATGCTTGTATTGTTTGCTCTTTAATATGCGTATAATTGTATTGTTTGCTCATTAATATGCGTATAATTGTATTGTTTGATCATTAATATGCGTATAATTGTATTGTTTGATCATTAATATGCGTACGCGTTGCGCGGTGCTAACCTCGATGATTTTCTTCGGGTTTCCTCTATATGGTAGGTCGGGAAGATCGCTTGACGATAGACGATGCACTTCATTCAGCACGTTGAAAGAGCTGTGCGCCAGGCAATATGACGCACTTCTCGTATGTCGCGGACTGCCCTGCAACACACAAACATGAGGCCATGTGAGCTTACAACCTGAAGAATATGACTACATTCAAAACATGTAGCAGCCATTCTGATGTTCGTTTATTCCCATTTTTCCGTTAGCTATCCGAGGAACGTGTTGAAATAACAGCATGTTGGTCATTTCCATAGTATATACCACGTGCAGGAAATTATGGAGCCGGGGACGCTCAGAGCGCAGACCTGAGCGCGGCAGCCTCACTGGTTCCTGCTGAGTCGATAGTTTGATAAAGCCGTGAAAATTTGGTGCATGTCTAAAGGAAGTAAGCTTTTTTGTTGATTAATCTGTCTGGGGGACACAATTCTTCTGCCATTGCCCACAGGCAAAACACTATGGTTCAAGTATTGAACAGGGATCCTCGGATCATGGCGTATTTGTTATTTTTTTATATTTTGATGCCGCTGGTACTCCACGGGGAGGGTACCTCCACCCACCAATGCATTCCCCGTTCAGGTGGACGTTGCGCAGTTGCTGCATAACTTTCAATCCAAAGTGCAAAAGCCATGAACATTTTCCATCTCTGGTCACGGATCTCCTCGTGCTCTCCGGAATTGCGCGGGTCAGTTGTGGAGTACGAAGTATTTCATGGATACATGATGGAAACGAGGCCACCACCAAGCAGGGATATCATCGTTCATGAAATCAACATCGTAACATGGCACGAGATTATTCACATGGCTTTCCTTTCTTCGAGGTGGAGGAACGGCGAAGTGAATTATGTTGTACAAGCAACCATAGATACATGCATTGATATAAAAAAGACAATAGATTTTCGCGAAAGCCCCAAATGTTGGCTATCCACTGGACAAAATTTCGTCACGATCGGGTCAACGTGCTGCGCGTGAGCGTCACGGGGGTCCTGAGAGAACGGGTCGTCGGCCGCCCATAGGAATAGCATGTAAAACCGGGATTTTTTCTCACATTTTAGCGCTCCCGATCGACTCGATTCGATTCAGAGAGCCGTATCTCGACAACCAATGGACCGATCGACACCAAACAAACACCTTAGTGTTGCCACGACAATTGCCAACATCGCCACGGCAGCCGTTTACGGGTCACCCCTCACACGCACGCGAGGGGGGGTGAAAAGCGGAAGTGACGTTTTTTCCCAGCGTTTTTCACGATTGGATCTGGTTCTCGGAAACGGCTCAACTTGGCGACTTGCCGTCACTTTCACCACCTGGACGGATGTACCGGCTACCCTTTTCCCGTTGACTCATGGGCTGCAGTGTGCGCGCGCGCCGTCATCACACGGACTGCACGTGTTTCGATCCGTGAAAAAAGACTCCGCTTTACACTGTCCCCACACCACTATCCGATGACATTTCGCGGAAAAAGTTACATGCGCAGATAGCCCCACTCTTTGTGATGCTCACGGTTCCTTCGGATTTTCCCCATCGCAAATAGTTTGGTTGTAATCGTCGATGCTCGAAACCCTTACCAGACGACACTTTACGCCGTCATTTTGCGCTCCAACGTGCGCCGATGGATCGCCAATTCTCACGATATTGCCTGAGCAATGAAAGAATATAATGCCGGCGCGCGCTTTCTCGGCGGCGACACCTCCGCGGGACAGATTCTGTAAATAGGAATATTCGGGAGCAGGGAAATGAATTCCACTAAAATTGGCATAGCTGCCGAACCATGTGACCGATTCACATCAAACCAACACCAAATTTCCGCTTAACGCAGCGGAGCAAGTGCCGAAGGCGCTTGTTTTTCTCTATTTCTTTTCTTTTGGTTGACCCTGCAGATCCGATCGAACAGGTCAATGTCGGGGTGCAGTCGATCACCCACATTCGCCGTAGTTTTCGGACCCTGGCCGTAAAACAAATACGATTTCGTGTTTAAATGTTGATGATATGGAAACTTGAGACTTAGCTTGACACAGGCGACACAGGCATATGCTAATGGTTGGTAACGGGCAATGTTGCCCATCCCGCCAATGTCAAATGCCTGGAAATACGTGGTGAACTGTTGACGATAACAAGCTTGAAAACAGATGACGTTTAGTAAAAGGTAATGAGTGATACCAAAGTAAAAATAATGTTCTCTAACCTTCTTGAGAATTCACAAAATAAATTGTGGGGATTTTCCAACCACTTTCCCCTCAAAATTCAAATTTTTCATTTCGAATTTCGTAGCCCAATCACATCAGAGATGAAATCGGTGTGCAAAATTACTTTGGTTTTATCATTTGTTTTCGTGATATTCCGCAAGTGATCCTCCTTGGCGCCTCAAATACATGAACAATCGAAGCACTTCCGGTCACATTTCGGTGATCTGACCAGATATTGAGGTCAAAAATTGAATTTGTTTCGAGGACTTAATTTGCCACCACATATGTTCCCGCTTTTCCTAAGCAAATATTCCTTAGCTACGAAATTATACACCAAAAATATTTGTCTAGTTTACACGTTCATGTTACCTAGGGACCTGAACTGCACCAATCATTCACTTTTTGCTGTACCTTGTATGGTTTTCTTGTGAAAAATATTTTAATGATAACCTACGAATCGTATTGAAACGAGGTCACGTGACAGGACTTCAACCTGCCTTAGCTTCGGCAACTTAAGAGACCGGACCGATTTTCTTACAAACACAAGAGGCGCGTAAAAACCGACGAAAGGTATGCCAAACTTCAAAGCGATATCATGAACTGTTCAGAAATTAGCTCCGAAAAAATATCAGGTGATCACAATTACTCCCTCATGCACTACGGAGCTTACTCCTTATTATCCAATCTCATTTCCTCATTCCCCTGTTTTGTCCTTGTTTACATATTCCCTTGCTTTGATAACGAGAGATCCTACTCGAAGCCAAGCTAACAACGGAAGAAGTCCATTCCCTTGAAGTGCATGACAAGATGGCAAGATTGTTCTTGGATATACAGGATGAAATTTACTCGTTCGTTCCTTACTCACACTTAATAATACCAAAACAAGCATACGAAACATGAAGCAGACTCTCTCCGCAGCTCGATCAAGCCACACATTGCGCTGAACACATGGCTGAATTACCGGCACATCCAGCGAACTGGTGCGGACCGGCACATCCAGCGACGATCCCCGCCTCGGGTAGAGTCCGTTGGTCGCTGGAAGGAGAGCATCAACACCGGCACCTGCAGCTGCCTGGTCGTCACCCTCGCCGTCCGCATGGCTCCGGGAGTCCCTGGAATAGACAATACCGCCGCATTGGCTACAATTTCGGGCCTCACTCATTGCCCCACTGAGGTGTTAACAAGAGAAGAACAAATCGGAAGCAATACAAAGGAGTCAAATTATCCATCGGTGTTTCGATTGGTCAGGCTGCAGCTTGTATTTTATGATTGCTAAGCGTGACATCAGAAAGCTAGTGGAGTCAGAAGCCCGAGGAGGCTGGTGCCGGGCCTGTTGCGTTTTGTGTAACGCACAGCAACTGCACCAGTGGAACGGAACCAACCGACACTGTTACAGATGGAGTGGAACCGATGGACAATGGGACCAGTGGGTATCGATGCCTGCCCGCTGGTGGAGCGCTCCCCCAGGACCACCCACCCGTCCCGAGCCAGTCGACACGCGCGGCGACGTCTCTAGAGACTGTCACGGCTGACGTTACGTCACTTAAGAGGAGAACGTTGTTCCTTTTTAAGTGTGCTAAATGCACAAGGTGTTCTCTCCAAACCAACCGCAATGAGATTAAGAAGAACGGCCCGCCGAAAATAGTTGTAACCAGCTAAATTTAACCTTGAAGCAGCTGAAAATCCAGCTTTAGGGGTGGCAATTTTTGGAGTGGCAGGCAACCCTAGGGGCGGCAAGACGAACACGACCAGGAGCAACTTCAATCATTGCCGGCAGAAAGGAAAGTCAGTTGTCCTTTACTTTCAATAAACAGATTTGTCGTCTTCTGCACAGTTGATGCCTTCTTTGCTTCATCACATCGGGAATATTCGGAACGTGCAGAACACAAAGTGAAGAACCTCATGCTTTGCCTGCATGCTAGTTTCCCACACACTGCTCCCCCTTTTACATGATATCTTGGCCTAGCTCATATATTCAGTAATTACTTGTGCTGCAATTTCACCTGTACTATTTGGTAGGACTATGCAAACACCAATGGGAGAGGAAGATGGAATCGGTACGCAAACCATGCATAGAAACTACGCAGTGCCTGTTTGAAATGAAAGCTGTGGTACGCCAAGACCCGCTGCTCCAAGTCAGTACCATGCACACACAAATGTACATTCGTTATTCCTCCAATATCTATGTTGAGCTTCATTCTACCTTCACCTGATGACCTCGATCAAATCCTTTCCCAGCTGGATTTACCGATCAAAACCGTGTACTTCCTCAAACCTCTGGGATGGGAGCGATGCAGTCTGAGAGGTGGCACCATTTCATCACTATTCTTACCCACTCAGTGGGGGTTCGCTGGAAAGCTTGTCCTTGAGGATCGTGTCAGCCCGTCGTGCTTCACCAGGCTTCAACTCAGGTCTTCCCATTGTAGGGAATTATCGCACGCAGCTCTTAACCCAGCACAAACTTCTTACTGTTTTTCATATTCAGCCACCAGTAAAAACGATTATATGTTGCCGTTCTTTTCAGTCTTCACTCTGCGTGCTCTGGAACATTGAAAGGAGAGTGCGTACAGATTAGGATAGTTATTATTAACTTCGCATGCCTCCATATAATTCCCGCTGTGCAAATCATTGTATTGCCTATTGTTAGTGTATGGTGTCTTGGCAATGATTCCGTGATGATTCACGTTAGCATTGGATAGGTAGGTACTTGGGTTCTTCTACGACGCATTCGACTGCTGGACCATTGGATATACTAGGGTAGAAAACGCATAAAAAATGATTGACACACAAAATGTTTCGGAACACCAGCACCAAGCATGCAAAATCTTCGCGATCGAAATCGCATCGAAGCATACAAATTGCATCACAGCATTTATGTACTGTGCACTGTTAAGGTGCCACGTCTCGGAGTCTTTCTACGTCCCCATCAGATTTTTCCGCCATAACGGGAAAACGGCGGCGCTCAGCTCCACAAATTTCATTTTAATCTTAATCATTCTTTTGCGTCCGAAGTTAAAATTTCAATCTCAGGTCATGTAAGGTCATTGACCTACCTGAGGTCGAAGAGGACAATCTCTAAAAATGTTTCAGGATCTCATACACATGAAAAGATATTGAAATGAACTTGCTACGTGCGTGCAATTGGGCAGTATATCCAAAACATATATCTCGGTTTTTTGTTTGAGGTCAGGTCGGCGACCTGAGGTCGCGGCTAATTTCGCCCATTTTTGGTCAATTTCCATATTTCTGTAATATGCATGCGCTTCTAAATCATTGTTGACGGATAAAAGTTTCTTCCAACATCAATTTCACTTCGGAATGCATGCAGAAACATCAGAAGTTCTTTATCCAATTTGTTTGACCTCGGGGTTTAGGGGCGCATCAACTGCATAGGTTATACAGAATTGGTTTGTCCTCCGTCAAGTGACCTGAGGTTAGGTCGCGATAAAGTGCGCAATGTGGGCAAAGCCTATTTAGACACTGCCGCTTTTATGGCTTATATGCCGATATGAAATGTGTTTGAAAAATCGATTTTTTTTATCATATACGGACATTTTTACGTTCACAATTATCCCAACATAAAAACTGAAACCATTTTCGGACCCAATTCGGCGAGGGCTTTCCGATGGTACCCCTTCGTGTTCGTGCAACTCTTAGTTTGGAAGTTGCATTGGGGGTCTTTAAGGACCTTCCTCCGAGCCAGGGTGTGAGGATCTGGCCGGAGAGACGGCGCGGGTTAAGGCAGCTTCGAACATCGTGCGTATGTTGTGAGTGAACGCAGTACACTCGTTATTTTGCTTAGTACCGCCGTATGCATATATTATGTGTATATATTATATATATATATAAATATATATATATAAAATATATAATATATATAAATATAATATAATATATATAATCTATATATATATATATATACACATATCTATATATACATATAGTATATATATATATATATATATATATATATATATATATATATATATATATATATATATATATATATATATATATATATATATATATATATATATATATATATATATATATATATATATATATATATATATATATATATATATATATATATATATATATATATAATATATATATATATATATATATATATATATATATATATATATATATATATATATATATATATATATATATATATATATATATATATATATATATATATATATATATATATATATATATATATATATATATATATATATATATATATATATATATAAATATATATATATATGTGTGACATCGTATATGGAATTTCCACCAAAGGCCTTTTTCCCAATTTATAACGCCCAGTTTCGTGGGCGTTATAAAGCCCACGAAAGCCCAGTAACGCCCAGTCAATCGTCCGATACCAACAGGCGTCTTCACTAAGCTTACTGGAGCTCAGTTTCGCAAAAAGTATCACCTATTTAGTCTATGTGGTATATAGTAAATAGGTAGGCACCTATTATTTTAGCGGCTTTTCACAAGGCTGATAAAACTTCAGGTATATACGTGAGGATAGCTTTTACCATTCATAATATACATATATTACCCAAGCAGGATTTGTGGTAAAAGTGCATACCAGCGACGTAAGGGGTGCTGTGATGCTTTTGTTAGACGTGGTACTTCTTCTGCGGACGGTGAACTGTGCATCTTGCCAGGATCCCAACAGTCACATTCACGACGACAGCCAAACCATGTCGTGACACCTTCAGCTGCATCCATAGCAAGGGTCAGGCCATTTAACTGTCACGCCAGCGTGGCAGACTTTTCTCCCTCTCGCGCGGCGGCCTGCATCTTCAACTGCATCGATAGCAGAGATCATTTAGGGATCATCTAGGGATCATGGATATTAGTATCAGATCATTGGGGACCATTTACCGGGCACGCCAGTGTTACAGACTTCCCGGGCTGCGGCCTTGAGCGAAGGAATCGGTAGTGTGTTGTGGAAAGTGCATACCGTTGCCAACCAGGTGGCTTCGCTCATCTTGAAGCTATAGACACCAGAGACGCGGCCAAGGGGGACCGGGGGCCCGCGCCCACCCCTTAGCACCCAAAAATACACTAGATGAAACGGGAAATTTTGAAATTTTCACCACGCAAACCCTAAATTTCAAGCACTCTTCGCACACCAAAAGCTTTCTCTCTTTCATCACATACATTTGTCGGCCCCGCCCTTAGGAAAATATTGACTGCACCACTGATAGGCACTCTGGCCGTGCGGGGAAGCATCGTGTCGTTCAGTATGTCGTAACTGATAAGACATCAAGACGATAAAGAAATCAAGCTGTCCAATGGTAGTTTGTACCATGTTACCACGCATGGAAGCCTGTCGGAAAATACTGAGCGCGCAAGGGTAAGTGAAGATACAACTAGGTTAAACACTTTAAAAAAAATGGCCCGTGTGGTCGTAATTTTGCTCCTTTACTTCATCGTCCAGTGATGCTTTAAAAACAACAACTACGTAAGTATAGATTTTGCACGGCGCCCGCGAGCTTTCGTGTCCGCATATTCACGACTGGTGCGTTCCACGACAGTGCACTTCACCCCATAATCTTTGATTGAGACCAAAATTTGCTCACATGGTAGTCTTTCGCTCTGAAGACGGCTGTGCAAATTTCAGTCCGATTCGGCCAACGGTTTTTGAGCTATAGCCTCCGGAAATACTCTTTAGGTCAAATAACATGGGTTGGTTTGACGATGGATATCTCATGAATAAGAAGCGGAAAGGGTGGCAAAGTATCAATATTTCGGAAGAAAATTGATCAACTGAATCATTTCCGAAATAAAATATCGGTATTTCCTACATTTGACCTCGTGACCTCATGACCCCGTGACCTCGTGACCTCCCGCGACCCCTAGCCCATCGAAATTGACAAATTTGACGGCGGAAATAAAAGTGAGCATGATTTCGCTCACCAAACAAAAATTAAAAAATACGTTCTTGTAAATATCCGATATGGGCGTCCGCTCTTCATTACTTTTTGTGATTTTGCGTTTTCCGGGTAGGACGGATTTCGTATAAGCTCTCTTCAATTGGAAAGCTACACGAGGTAGAACAATCACATACATACATATGATTTGGAAACATTTTTCGAAGACAAAAACACTTGCACCTTTTTTAATGTAGATCTTATAGTTTCCCTTAAAAACCATCACGAATTTCAAGGTCACCAGTTACCGATAAGTCACCCATGGGTTTATTTACGTGTAGCGACGCAATTCTACTTCGGAACAACTGATATGTATTGAATAACAGCTAACATGGAAATAACGCAACTCGACCCCATTGAATCAGGTTATATGAGCTACATATTGCATCTGGCGCGGTAGGTAGGCACCTATAACAAACATGAGGATCACTTTGTGTCAGCGATCAAGTGTAAAGCAGGTTTATCATTTTGTGCATTATCAAAAGCATTGCGTCTCTGTGGACTGCTGATGACTATGTGTTAAAGGCAAATAAAAGCCGCGGTGTTTGTCTCGCTTATGTCTTCCCTCCCACCCCATCCGTACTCCTTACATATATTCGTACTCCCTATCCGTACCTAGCTGATTACTCTCCAGCCTGGTGGCGGTTCTGAGGGAGATAAAGGCGCCGGCGTTGATGCCGGCGGACAACAGAGGAGTTAACATCGGAAAGGAAACGGCAACAGGCTTGGCAGAGCCGGAGCAGTGTACGAATCAGTTTTCGAAAACGCCTGGTGGAAAGAGGACGTTATTTTTTTCTCGACGAACCTAACGCCAGAAACAATTGTGATAGTCACTCCTGATGTGATAGTTTCTCGGGACGCAAGAGGGGCCCCAAGACGGGTAAGAAGGTCTCCGCAGGAATGAGAGAAAGCCACCGAGACCAGCCAGATGAGGCCCATATTTTGGAAGAGGAGGACCCTAGAAGCGAAGAACTAGGACCAGGACGCAAAAGCACCCTGCTAAGAGGATAATGAAGCTCCAAACACAGATGAGGAGGCCCCTATGACGTGAGAGGAGGCCCCTAATTTGAAAAAGGAGTCACCTAGGAGAGGGTAGGAGTCCCCAGAAATCAAGAGAGTGTCAAAAATGGCACGGAGGAAACCAGGATTGCAAAGGAGGCCCCAACACCGGAAAAGAATCCCCAGAATATGAGGGGAGGCCCAAAGACGGAAAAGGAAGCCAGTGGATATGAGATGAGGTTTCGGAGACTCAAAAGCAGGCCCCAAACGGGTGAGGTTCCACCGAGATAAAAGAGGATGATCCAGAGACGTGACAGGAGGCACCTAATTCGGAAGAGAACGACACAAGATTGGAAATGAGACCCCATGATGAACGAGGAGGCCCCTAAAATAGGAGAGAAAGGCCATTGGATAAGAGAGATGGCTCCCTGGCGGAAAACAAGGCTCGAAGACGGCTAAGAAGGTCCACGGGAAATAACAAGGCCACTTAGATAGGAAAGGTTGCCAGTAATTTGGCAGAGGAGGCGCCTGGGAGAGAAGAGGAGTCCACCAGGAGATAAGAGACCACCCTTAAGATGGGTAAAGATCGAATCGACACGCAGAGCAGGAGGACCCTAATTTGAAAAAGAAGGCCTCTAAAAGAGAAATGAGGCACCTGCCGGACTCGAGAGGAGTCCCTCAAGAAGGAGTAGGTCTCCAGGACCAAATGAGGCTCCGAATATTTGAAAGAGTTCCCAGGTAATGAGAGGAGGCCCTTAAGATGGGAGTGGTAGCAGGTATGGAAGGAGGTGAGGTTTCCAAAATTGAAGATCCCTCAAGACGGGTAAGGCTTTGCCAGGATAAAGGAGGAGGCCCACGAGGCGTGGCAGGAGGCCCCTAATTTGGCAGAGAATGCCCCTCGAAGGAAGCCCCATGCCATGTTAAAGGGGCCCCAGAATGCAATAGGAGGCCCTCCAAGACGGGAGAGGAGGACCATTGAATATTGAGGAGGGTAGGACACACAAGGAGACGTCGAAAACCGGTAAAAAGGCTCTAGGAAATGAGACGAGACCCTTAAGACGCGACAGGAGGCCTATAATTTGCAAGAAGAAACCCCTAAGAAATAGTAGGAGTCGTGTCTGGGTACTTTAAAATCACGATATGGGCCCCAAAAGATCCGGCCGGGGCCCCCGCAAATTACGCTGAGAATGTGGGTACCAAAAGTTCACGCCCGGACCACGAAAATCATGCCAGGGGCATGACAGGTCGTACCGTACCCCAACAGTCTCATTGGGACCAAAACAAATGAAGCCGGAGCAACGAAAAACAATCCGGACATGGATAATCACTCTGGAGCCCCAACAATGACGCCAAAAGCCCCCAAAACGCATTGGACCCCCAAAGAGTGTCAAGGCCGCTATAGCTCGCGCTAGGGATCCAGGAAAATGACGTCGAGGCCCAAAAGATCACATTGGACTAAAAAAAGTCGCGTCGCAGCCCTTGAAAATCACACTGGAGGCCCAGAAGGTCGCGCCGGGGCCCCAAAAGTTGTAGCTGCCCCAAAAATCAATCCTTAACCGGAATGTCACTCTGGGGGAAAAAAAACTCCTTCAGTGGCCACAGTGCTATATCAAAGGGGCAAATGCCCCCTCCATCTTGAGAGGGATAAGCTCCCAAGAATCGTGCCGGGTCCTCAAAAATCGCGCTGGGGCCATCAAAATTCGCGTCGGTCCACCAAAATTCGCGTATGGGTGGTCTCCAAATAAATACGGCGAGCACTGGGAAACTCGCTCCGAGGCCCGAAAAATTGCAACAGGAACCGCCAAAATCGCGTTGGGGCCACAACTAAATACAACGCGTCCCACAAACTCGAACCGGGCCCCCAAAATATCGCGCTCGGGACTCACAATTCCCATCGGTAGTCCCGTCGAGACTCCCAAAAATTGGAGTCTAGGGCCACACGTAAGCTCAGTGTGACCACAAACACCGGATCGGTATCCGAAAAAATCAAGCTGGAGCCCTCCAAAATAAGGAGGGATTCCAACAAGTAAATTCCCAGGTTAAACAAATTTCTCTGGAGCACCAAACAGATTATCAGATGCCTTCACAAATTGCGTACGGCACCGAAAAAACAAACCGGATCTCGAACAATCGACGTGGGATACAAAAACATGGCGTCAGGGGCTCGAGAAATCAGGCCGGTATTCGGACTTTAAAAAAATCAGAAAAGATTGAAAAAAATCGTATTGAGCCCAGAAAACTGAGGTTGGGTTTCCGGAACCACGCGCCTGGGCGCGATAAGTCGCTCTGGGACCTAGAAACATCGTACCGAAGCCCCAAAATTGTACTGGGTCCCCACAATTGTGCGTCAGAAGCCCAAAATAAACACATCGGGACCCTAAGAGCACAACGGGGGCAGAAAATACAACTGGCCCTCCAAAGCGCACAGAGTCTCACAAAAAGCGACAGGGCCTTAACACATGCGTTGCAGCCATAAATAAACATACCGGGAGGTCTAAAAAATGCACCGGAAGCTCTCAAGGCATACAGGGGTCATGATAGCGCACAAGAGCCTGAAAATGTGGCTGGGGCCGCAAAATGCAACATGGTTCCAAAACAAACAAAAAGACCGGGCGCTAAATAAACACATCGGGATCTTCGAAAACGCCATGACACGTCAAAAAAAATCCTCGGTGCACAAAAATGCAACAAACCCTAAAACGAGCAGGGGGTTAGAACATGTTTTAGGCCCCTAACAAAGATGGATTGGAGCCATAATACACAATCATAGACCAAGAAAGACGCAACGGGTCCAAAAAAGAACGCTGAGGCAGTGCCTCGGTTCGGTAGCCAATCTGGGAGGATAGCAGCAAAGATATGAAGTTCATCAAATCTCAGCGGAATCCGCATTTCATAACTACCGGGAAATGTGCAAAGTAGGAAACTAATGGTCGAATTTAATCAATCGACTCTTCGCAGCGAACGCCCATACGAAACATTCCATCACGTCAAATATGGCGCAAGTCTATCATGTGGCAGCAATTAGCAAAACGCAGAAGGCCTAGCAGAAACCGTAGTATAGCACG
Organism: Ashinkailepas kermadecensis; assembly: GCA_034440615.1. NCBI lineage: Eukaryota > Metazoa > Arthropoda > Thecostraca > Neolepadidae > Ashinkailepas > Ashinkailepas kermadecensis. Next base: position 215,614 of record JAOTOM010005010.1, on the reverse strand, counting down.
AAGTGTGGCGAATGCACCGAATGCGAAAGATGGGTGTGCACGTGCACTGACGTTGCCGTCGTGGCGACCGGGTGCTATGAACTGGAATGCCTGAAGTGTGAAATTTTATATTTTAAGGTGGTGGGTAATACATTTTAAATTGAAGTTATGGGCCTAATACATCTTCGAAACCCTGCTCGTGTTAGGGTTTTGTTGCTTTTTTGTGCACCGAATACTTTTTTTACGTGTCAGGGCGTTTTCGAAGATCCCGATGTGTTTATTTAGCCCCCGGATGTTTTGTACGTTTTGGAAACATGTTGCCTTTTGTGGCCCCAGCCTCTTTTTCAGGCCCTTGTGCGTTCGCATGGCCCCTGTGCGCCTTGCGAGCTTGCAGTGTATTTTTTTTACAGCTCGCGGTATGTGTATTTATGGCTGCAACGCATGTTTTAAGGCCCTATCGCTTTTTGGGAGACTAGGTGTGCTTTGGAGGGTTAGTTGCATTTTCGGGCACCGTTGTACTCTTAGGGTCCCGCTGTGTATATTTGGGGCTTTTGACGCACATTTGTGGGGCCCCAGTACGAATTTTTGGGTTCGGTGCGATTTTTCGGGGTCCCAGCGCGACTTATCGCGCCCAGGCGTGTGTTTCCGGAGACCCAACGCCAGTTTTCTGGGCTCAACGCGATTTTTGTTGATCTTTTCTGTTTTTTTTAAAGTCCGAATCCCGACCTGATTTTTCGAGCCTCTGGCTCCATGTTTTTGTATCCCACCTCGATTTTTCGACATCCGGTATGCTTTTCGGTGCCATACGCAATTTGTCAAGGCATCTGGAAAATAATTGTTCGGTGCTCCAGGCCATTTTCCTGACCCGGACATTTATTTGTTGGAGTCTCTCCTTATTTGAAGGGCTCCAGTTTGATTTTTTGGGATACCGATCCGGTTTTGTGGTATAGGTGTAATTTCAGCAGTGGGAGGTAACTTATCAAGGGATACCAAAAGAAAGCCTTAGAACTGGGTGGTGGAGTTAGGGTTGAAATCCGACGAATCAGAAACCATAGTGGTAGATTCGGCTCCTCCACAGGACAATTTAGCTGATAACTAATTATATTATTTCGAAATGTCCCCTTTGACGAAATAGCGGTCGAAATCCAAGGACTTTTTAATGGGCGTAGGTGCCCCCCCCCCCCGCAAATCCGTTTGCCCCCTCCTGCTTGACGCAAATATAGGTATTCCACTGGTCCCTCAATAATTTTCCGAAACATACGCCCATGGGGCAAAGCCAACATTGAGGGGACAAATTACCCTTCACAAGCATACAAAACAACATCCATGCCCCATATAAAATGGGATGAATGATGTTTTTAAATGTATTTTCTTCCAACAAACTTCTTTTCTGTTATTACAGCCTGCATGATTAGAGCTTCCCAGCTTCCATACCTTCTCAACGCCATTTACAAAACGGTACAGCACAGCGAAAACCATGGGCGTGACGGCGTGAAATTTGAAGAATTTGCATTATGTATGCTCTCACATTGTTGCATTGTTGCATTTTCATTTATGCATTGCTGTTCAAGGCTTGTTCTTGCCGTGCATTTATTCGCTGAGGATATATTTTAACTCGTGTGACAGCACCAAATGTTATAAAAGTAAACAAATTCCTTAGATGGCGCTCAGAAAACCAATGCGATTAACTTCTCGTTGTCACCTTTGCGAAATTGTCGTCCTAGGACTGAGAAATGATCGTTCAAGCCTTGCTTATGACATGAAGCTGGTGGGAATAAATAACAGTAGTGATGAATCTAGCTATATTCAGTTAGACTTGGGGGACTTAAAAGTGGGTTGATCAATGGCAGATTACTGTAAGATATCTGCCAAGATAAGCCCCGCCAGCTCGCTGCAATCTAGAGGTCAGCGGGAAATTCGAGAAGGCATTGAGCCGTTGGTTTGTTTTGGCACTTAGGTATTTATCCAAATATTACTTATTTATACCCTGGCATGGCCCAGTTTTCAGCGAAAATGTTTAGTGGTATTGCGTTTTGAGTAAATGATGCACCATGCCAAGAACAAACAAAAGACCAATATAAAATCATGTTTCCCATTCTCGAACCATAGTAGGAGCCTAAAAACAATATGAGACCCTAACACAATGGAGGCCCCCTTTCGACCTTGCCCCCCCTGGAAGAATTTCGTGGCGACGCCACTGGGTAATAAGCTTACCCAGTTTAAGGTAAACTATAAGACTGACATGAATAAGTTTTCAATATTTTTGTCAAGCAAACGCTTTTATGTCACCATTCTTTATCCCATTGTTCGATCCCCGTAGTTTACCAATGGGAGACAACTTACTCGAAATCCGTCCGTTCCGAAAATCGGAAAATCATGGAAACCATGGGGAACGGACGCGTATACGGGATATTTAAAAGCAAAACGCTTTTTTATATGGCAGACAAATCATGCCCGTTTGTATTTCTGCCATCAAATGTACCAATTTCAATGGGCTATGGGTCACAGAAGGTCACGAGGTCATGGGGTCACGAGGTCAAACGTGATAAATTTTGATATTTTATAACGAATGTCTTTTTCTTTAATCATTTTTCTTCTCAAAGATACATAATATGTAACACTTTCTTTTCATTATCGATGAGATATCTCGCCAAATATACCCTTGCTGTGTGACCTCAAAATACTGCCGTAGGCTGTAACTCCGAAACCGTTGGTCGGATCGAGCTAAAACTTGTTCAGGCATGTTGAGAGCACAAGACTACCCTGTACACCAATTTTGGTCCAAATACAAATTTAGTGAGTGTAAAATTGGAAATGTTTTCGTCGATCTGTCGTGGAACGCGCCGACTGCCGCGCATGGGCGCTTATGCTTCACCATAATTTACATCGCGTGTGTGCAGGATGTAAATTATGGCGTGTTGCAAGGAGCGTGTTGAAAAATCACACAGCCCCACTGTACATGACACAGTCCCACTGCACTTGAAACAGTCCCACTGTCCGTGACAGAGTCCCACTGTCCGTGTCACAGTCCCACTGTCCGTGTCACAGTCCCACTGTCCGTGATACAGTCCCACTGTACGTGTCACAGTCCCACTGTCCGTGTCACAGTCCCACTGTCCGTGATGTAGTCCCACTGTCCGTGATTCAGTCCCACTGTACGTGTCACAGTCCCACTGTCCGTGGTTCAGTCCCACTGTACGTGTCACAGTCCTACTGTCCGTGATGCAGTCCCGCTGTTCGTGATGCAGTCCCACTGTACGTGACGCAGTCCCACTGTCCGTGTCACAGTCCCACTGTCCGTGATGCAGTCCCACTGTTCGTGACGCAGTCCCACTTTTATGGGATCGCTCCAAAGTGATTGCCACTATCATTACTATAGCATTGTCCCACAGTATATCACTCCATCCGCACAGTATCACTTCAACAGTGTAACATAGTCCCACCGTATATCACGCCGTCTACTCAGTATTACTGTTACCCAGTTCTACTGTACCTCCCTACCATCATGCAATCCAATAGAATGTCACGTAGTCTACACATTCTTACTGTAGCACAGCCCCACCGTATATCACGCCGTCCACCCATTCTTACTGTAGCACAGCCCCACCGTATATCACGCCGTCCACCCGTTCTTACTGTAGCACAGCCCCACCGTATATCACGCCGTCCCCCATTCTTACTGTAGCACAGCCACACCGTATATCACCCCCATTCTTACTGTAGCACAGCCCCACCGTATATCACGCCGTCCCCCCATTCTTACTGTAGCACAGCCACACCGTATATCACGCCGTCCCCCCATTCTTACTGTAGCACAGCCCCACCGTATATCACGCCGTCCACCCATTCTTACTGTAGCACAGCCCCACCGTATATCACGCCGTCCACCCATTCTTACTGTAGCACAGCCCCACCGTACATCACGCCGTCCACCCATTCTTTGTAGCACAGCCCCACCGTATATCACGCCGTCCACCCATTCTTACTGTAGCACAGCCCCACTATATCACGCCGTCCACCCATTCTTACTGTAGCACACCCACCGTATATCACGCCGTCCACCCATTCTTACTGTAGCACAGCCCCACCGTATATCACGCCGTCCACCCGTTCTTACTGTAGCACAGCCCCACCGTATATCACGCCGTCCCCCCATTCTTACTGTAGCACAGCCACACCGTATATCACGCCGTCCCCCATTCTTACTGTAGCACAGCCCCACCGTATATCACGCCGTCCACCCATTCTTACTGTAGCACAGCCCCACCGTATATCACGCCGTCCACCCATTCTTACTGTAGCACAGCCCCACCGTATATCACGCCGTCCACCCATTCTTACTGTAGCACAGCCCCACCGTATATCACGCCGTCCACCCATTCTTACTGTAGCACAGCCCCACCGTATATCACGCCGTCCCCCCATTCTTACTGTAGCACAGCCCCACCGTATATCACGCCGTCCCCCCATTCTTACTGTAGCACAGCCACACCGTATATCACGCCGTCCCCCCCCATTCTTACTGTAGCACAGCCCCACCGTATATCACGCCGTCCCCCCATTCTTACTGTAGCACAGCCCCACCGTATATCACGCCGTCCACCCATTCTTACTGTAGCACAGCCCCACCGTATATCACGCCGTCCACCCATTCTTACTGTAGCACAGCCCCACCGTATATCACGCCGTCCACCCATTCTTACTGTAGCACAGCCCCACCGTATATCACGCCGTCCACCCATTCTTACTGTAGCACAGCCCCACCGTATATCACGCCACGCCGTCCACCCGTTCTTACTGTAGCACAGCCCCACCGTATATCACGCCGTCCACCCGTTCTTACTGTAGCACAGCCCCACCGTATATCACGCCGTCCACCCGTTCTTACTGTGGCACAGCCCCACCGTATAGCACGCCCGCCGTCCACCCGTTCTTACTGTAGCACAGCCCCACCGTATATCACGCCGTCCCCCATTCTTACTGTAGCACCCACCGTATATCACGCCGTCCACCCGTTCTTACTGTGGCACAGCACCGTATAGCACGCCCGCCGTCCACGCATTCTTACTGTAGCACAGCCCCACCGTATATCACGCCGTCCCCCATTCTTACTGTAGCACAGCCCCACCGTATATCACGCCACACCGTCCACCCGTTCTTACTGTGGCACAGCCCCACCGTATAGCACGCCGTCCACCCATCTTTGCTGTTACACAGTTCCATCGAATGCCACGTGATCTACATATTCTTACTGTAGCACAACCACACGATATATCACTCCGTCTACAAATGGATGCTGACTGCAACAAAGCCCCACCTTACCTCACGCCGTTTGCACACCTTTTCTGTTACACAGTTCCATCGAATGTCGCGTTGTCTACACATTCTTACTGTAACACAGTCTCTTCGTATCTCATGAAGAACACACATTCCTACTGTAGCAGAGCCCTGCTGTATATCACGCAGTCTACCATTCTTGTACAGTATACCACCGTTTGTCACACAGCGTGCACATTCTTACTGTCTGTCATGCACGTGCACTTGCCCGCCACACAACTCCTCGATACTCCCGCAGACGCTTCACAGTCGGCTGCCAAGCAACATTATCCTTCGCCGAACGGGAGGAGGCATGGCAGGAGCAAATTCTTGTTCTGATAATGAGGAGGCGGGATGGAGAACTGAAAATGGAAAATGAAAAATAAAAGATGGAGCATAGAAAATGGAAACGGAGAAAGTGGAAACCAAAGCAACTCGCTGGGGCGAATTTGGATTTTCCACGAAATTTACGGATTTTGGAAGACATTGAATCATAGACATTGCACGAGATTCTGGAATACATAAAAGATACAGTGATGTACAAAATATTGGTGGACAAGTGCTCATGTTCGAAACATTGAGGATGTTTCTGCACAGGACCCTCCCCCCCCCCACCCACTCCGTCCCGCCGCCGTCCATTCCAGATAATGCGACTTGTCCACGGCGACCCAGCTGCCGAATGGTATACAATCCCCCCCCAATTACTGCTGCTAACCCGGCGTCACGCGGTCTCGATGACCTGCACGTCGCGGTGTCGCTGTACGCGGTGTGCGGTGTCGCTGTACGCGGTGTGCGGTGTCGCTGTACGCGGTGTCGCTGTACGTGGTGTCGCCGTGTGCGGTGTCGCTGTACGCGGTGTGCGGTGTCGCTGTACGCGGTGTCGCTGTGTGCGGTGTCGCTGTACGTGGTGTCGCCGTGTGCGGTGTCGCTGTACGTGGTGTCGCCGTGTGCGGTGTCGCTGTACGCGGTGTCGCTTGCCACTGCATGTCGCTTACCTGCGTTTCCCTGATGGCGCTGTACAATGAGTCGTGGGGCAACGGTCACCACCCAGCGCACCGCCACCTCACCTCCGGACTGGGTGTCGCGGGCTTCTGACAGGTTTCCGGCGCCAGACCGCGTCCCCGGCCTTGGTTTATACGCGAGCAATCAGCTGACTAGCCGGCCCAACTGTGGCCAGCCTCCAGTCCGGTCACGTGACAGTATAGTGATGACGTCCGTCGAGCGGCCGGACTTTCCGTACGTTATTGGCGTCAACGCGGTGGAGTAGGCGAACTGCGTGCGGACGTCCGGTCGGATATCTGTAGTGACTCGCAAACGTTGGTCGGTGTTTGTGCTGGAAAAGCTGTTTTGTCTCCGACAGCGTTCGACACCCGCTGATGGTTTTCTCAGCCGACGCCACCGTTGCCGTGCCGTTCTCCCTCTCGATTGGCAGATGGGGCGCCAGGGATGCAGATTTGTATGCTTTTGGGAGGGCGCTTGCCCCTCCCCCCCCCCCCCCCGCTCTCATGCTCCCAACTTTTAACATGGGACCCTATGGCTATGTGCCATGTTCCTCTTCAATTCATTTGGGTCCAACCGGGGAAGGCAATGGCCTTCATGTATTGTGCACTCCCAATAATTTTCAGAAATTTACACCTATGGGTGGCGCACTTGGTCGGTGAAAACATTGATAGTATGCAATGCAAGGATTGTATTTCTTTCCCACTTTGATGACCGTTATCCACTTGAAAATGAGTGATGAGGTATGCGACGAAATTGAACAACACGGGCAGTCAGAGCCCTTTTCCAGGTCATGGCCACGTTGTCTGTTGATGGGATGGCGCTCGGCAGTACAGGGCATGCTGTCACACAGCCTGTGACGAGTGCTCCGTGACGCTGTCTACTCTAATTAGTGCTGAAAAGGCTCCCCAGCGAGCATAGACCGGCTGCCCCGTCGCGACAGGGCCACGACACGTCGGAGCGGCACAGGTGGCAGCGGCGCCTGCAGAAACGGCTGACGCGGCGGCGGTTATTGGGTACTGCTCCAGCCATTGTTTCGCCAGCGGTGTCGTGCGGCGTTTGTGAATGGCACGGTTGCAGCGTGCGTCCGTGAATCACCGCTGGCCTCTGGTGGCGGCAGCGCAGCCGAACGGCTGGCAGGCGAGCACCGTGCCGCAGGGTATTGACTCCCTACGGGCACTGATAGTGCTGTGCGTTCAACGTGCGATCGCTGCCAGTTTTGTAGAGGGCTATTTTGCACTAACCAGGGGCGCTGCTTCCAACGGCAGTATTGGTATAATGTTAAAACTGATGAATATATACCGTGTTGAACGGTCTTACAAAGGCGGATCCAGAAATTTTGATCTGGAGGTGTATTTGGTGTGAAGGGGCGCAATTTCTCCGGGGAGGCGTCTTCTCCACTCCCAGGGGCTCCTTTTGTAGTCCGAGGGGCGCCATCAACTGAACAACTCGCTGAACGGGGTGGAGGTACACTCAACCTTTTAGATGGGTGTCACACTTACCTAGGGGAGGGGGAAGGGGACACGTGCCCCCATTCCCCCTAGATCCACCACCGGGGCTCACCCATAGGGTTCCATGTTGCCACACGCGCCGAAGAGCCATTCATATGAAGCGTTTTGGAAAGGGCGTATTCGTCCCCCCTAATATCTAGGAAACTACTGAAGCTAGAAGCACAAATTTGAAGGGTAGATAACGGCTGTAGTGATCTCGCTTCAGTATAAATTTCATGACTAGGTCAATACATTCAACGTCAAATGAGGTCGAGATCGACTGCCACACCGCGCCGCCGCTCCACAGGGCCGACGAAACTTTTGTGACCTTGAACGCTGGGCCGCCGGACGGCCGGCCGTCACCCGGTCGGTCGACTTCGCACCCCGCAGTTCTTATATTTATGAACGGATTCCGATTGCTCTTGCTGCATAGGATGTGTTGAGCAATTTCTAAGAACGGCACATAATTGCATTACCACATCGCCTCCCGTGCATGATATATGGTCGAAAAACAGGAGAGGTGGGCGGGTCCCACCCCTCCCGTACGCGTGTTAACCCTCCCCGTCTTTCCGGTCATATCCTCGCACCCCGTCTCGGGGGGGGGAGGGGTTGATACCCCCTCTAATCTCCAAACTAAGCGCCGCACGAAAACGAAAGAGGTGTCATCGGAAAGCGCTCGACGATTAGGGCCAGACACCCCCAATTTTATCCCCCCAAAAAGTGACGTCACTTGGGGGCATAGGTTTTCACGACTTCAATCATGTTTTTGGCTCTGGGGAGTTCATTTTGGGGAGATTTGGAGAATAAAAATGTTGAATCAGAAAAGGAAGGCGAAATCGACCATGACCCTACAAATTTTGCCCACCAAAAAAATCAAAATTATATTTTTGGGAAATTTCAAAATTTGGGGTTTTCAATTTTGTTCCATTTTTCTTTTTCAAATGGGTAGAGCGGACCGAAAAACGTTGCTCGAAGTCAACTTGCTCTCATAAAAATACTTTAGCCAGAATCTTCGATTTTAGCTCTAATGGGCAAATATAAAAAAAACGGAAAACATATAAAATTCCTCTGGTGCGTTTTGTTTCGTCCCTAAAGATAAGCAAACGCTGAAAGTTTCATTAAAATATCTTTATCCGTTAAAGCGTGACGACTGGTTGAATATTTCTGCAGGTGACCTCGCTTGACCTTAACTAATTCGTTGACCCTAGATGACCTGCCTCAAAATTTTGACACAACATGCCAAATTGATGTGGAGAAAGGTATGCCAAATTTCGGCGCCTGCCACGCGCCGTTCTTTCATTATCTGCGGAAAACCTTAGGGGGGGGCACATATCAACCCCACTCCCGAGACGGCGCGGGGTGTCATGTGTGAAGTAATATGTGTGAAATTACTGGATGGGCTCAAAAGAACGTTGGAGAAAGTCGGATGAAGGTTGAATGAGAAAGTCGAGCCCCTCCAAATAGAAGGTAAGCTTCGCCGACTGGCGGGCGACAGCGCATCGACGGCGTCGCTAGCCTCAAACCGTTCATCGTCAGCGGTTTTTGGCGACGGCTGCCGGTCGGCTGCAGTGCATGGGCGACCTCCGTCGCCTCCCAGCCGCCCGGCTCTCTGGCGTCTCGCCGGTACTGCATGTGCACCACTGGTGCTTAGTCACCAAGGGGTGGTGAGGACAGACAACTATCGGGCACCACTTCCCAGGCCGCATGCAGTGAAGCGCTCGCGGTTCACCCTTGGCTGGCAGCCACAGATGTTCTGCGCCCCGATAGGTCATTGGATTGGCTTCAGCCAACTTTTAACTAGGGGCCTGGCACATTTTTGAGATCCAGGTTCTTTTTTAGAGTTGTGTTGCTTTTTGTGCACCGACGATATTTTTGAGGAATCGGCTCGTTTTCGAAGACCCCCGATGTGCTTATTTAGTGGCCGGTCTTTTTGTTCCTGCATTAGGACCATGTCGCATTTTGAGTGTCCCAGCCTGTTTTTGAGGCGCCCATGCGGTCCCATGGCCCTGGTGTGCTTTGAGGGCCTTCATTGTGTTTTTTTTAAGAGCTCCCGATGTATGCATTTAGAGCTGCAACGCACCATTTAAGGCCCAGCCACGTTTTACGAGATTCGGTACGCTTTGGAGGGCCTAGCGCATTTTCGGCCTCCCGTTGTGCTCTTAGGGTCCCGCAGTGTGTATTGGGGGCTCCTGATCGCACATTTGTGGGACCCCAGCACGACTTTGTGGGCTCCGGTATAATTTCTCGGAGTCCCGGCTCGATTTTTTTTTCGGGCCCAGTCGCGTGGTTTCGGGGGGGGGCAATATGATCTTTAGGGTCCCTGGTGTGGTTGTTTGGGGCCCAGCGGGATTTTTAGGGAGCCTGGCGCAATTTTTACTGAAGCCCGGCGCGATTCTTGGAGGCCCCACGACCTCTGGGGGGGGGGGGGGGGCAACTGTCCCCGATGTCCCCTTCGGTACGCCACTACTCACATCGTTGTACAGCAATCTGTTGGATGGTATAATTCTTCTGATGTGCAATATATATATTCTGGTTGCTCTGATGGGGCGTAATATGCTTCTTCTTCACTCCATCACTCTAAAAACATAATCAAATACCTAACTCTCTGTTGTATAAATTAAAGATATAAAGACAAAAGACAAATGCAACTATGAGCCCAATACATTCGGATACTCGCTGAGTTTTGATGCATCTCATCTATTCGGTTAAATATGCTCCCGGATTAGCTACCGAACCGAGGCAATGGCTCGGTGTTCTTTTTTCGGACCCGTTGAGTTTCTTTCCGTCTGCGTTTAGGGCTCCAGTCCATTTTTGCCACTCCAATCCCGTAGGCGATTTTTGTGGTTCTCAATGTGATTTTCAGGGGCCCTGTGCGATTTCTGGAGGGCCCAGTGTGATTTTTAGGAGGTCCGGCGCAATTTTACTGAACCCCGGCGCGATTCTTATGGGCCTATGACTATGACCTGAGTTTATATAACACTGGCGTAAATATGCACTGACGAGTTGGCGATTTGATGCCCTGTATTATTTTGATGTTTTCACACCAGTCTTACCTAACATTGAGCTGTGCAAGTGCTGGGTGCTGGGTCCTGGGTGAATGCGCACGTGCGTGGCAGTAAGGGCATGCTTCAAAGCCAATGTTGAGTAACACTCAACATGTTACCATTGAATGTTAATGCTATCACATTTCTCTGTTCTTTTCAGAACTATTTCAGATGTTACGTTTAAATGTGTCATGTGCAAGCATGGCTCCAACGACCTGATAATATTTGTCAAACATTTGCGACATCGGCACGAAGAGAATCCATATTTCAATGTCGGGTGACATTTCTGCACTAAATTCTTCAACACATCCAGAAGTTGGCAGCGTCACGTACAGGTACATATTTCTCGGCAAGCAGATGCAGTTCATCGTTTATCGATCAGCTCTCCGCATTGGAATATGGACGACGACTCAGCGCCTGTCAGTGACGTTGGGCTCCCCAGCAGCTCGGGCACTTCAGCAAGCACATCAAACGACACTGTTACTCGGATTCCTGAGAAACACGTTGAATGTCAAGGGAGATGAGTGCGAAGCATCCACGGCAGATTTTATAATCGGAGTAGCCATTTGGCGTCGGCAATTGTACTGGGCATGTATATATTAAACATGAAAATGAAGTCCTCCAGGAAGAACATCATGTAGTTCCTCACCACTAACATCCTTGACCTGCCGGTGGAGGCCAGGGCGGACCAAGAAGCCATGAGAAGCATCCAGGATCTGTAGATCGGAGTGCCCTCTGTCTCGGTTGACATGCCGACGCCACGATCGGGATGTAACGTTCCCCTAACGTTCTTCTAAATTGTCCAATATACCTTTTAATATTTCAAGCTGTCTTATAATTATCTGCAATGCTCTTGGGTATTGCATTATTTGTACATCGTCCGAGTGCATCATGACACCTGCTCCCAGTATGCGTAATGTACCAACTAATCGCGCGGACGGAAGTGGGGCTAGAAAATACTGGTAGAAGGCCAAGGTAGCAGTGTAGTTATTCAATGGAGAGTGCTCATGTACGTGCCCGTAGAAAATGAAAGCGACTGTTTAGACGGTTTTGCAGGGTTATAATCCTCATTTAGGGGTACCGGTAGTCCAGTGGCTAAACTGGGCGTCTGGGAAACCAGAGATACTGGGTTCGACTTCTCGCGGTGCCCGCGCTTCCTGCCGGGGTGGGAGGCAGGCGACATGCATATGGCATCAGCTGCTGAGTGCGTCGTAAAGCCACAACCACCAATCGGCATTCAGATGGTGCGAGGTACTGCGCGGATATTGTGTACCAGGTGTGATCCCGGAATGGAATGTACGCAACTCCAGGTACTCAGAAGCCTCAGGATGAACGCTAAAGTTTCGGGGGCCGGTAATGTAATGGTACAGCTAATCGGCTAATGAGTGTATATGGTATTCGGGTGGTAGGGTACACCAGGTGAGGTAACACTATGATAATAAGTACTAGATATTGTTAATAGGGTGGAATAGCTGGCTGGGTTTAGGGGTAAAAGGGTGGTAGACACTATCAAAAGCGATGGTACTACCATGACAACAATTAGTAGGGCCAGCAATGGGGTGGTATGATTGATGAGGGTTGGTAGTAAAAGGGTGGTAGACGGTATTAGGAGAGGTGTTACCACATTGGTAACTAATACTGGGACTGGTACTGGGGTGCTTTGATTGACTAGCATAAGTGGCATTGGGGTGGTAGGCTGTACCAGGTTAGATAGTCTTACTGTGGTAAGCATTATCAGAAGCTGTGATAATTTGATGGTAAATGTTACCAGCTTACCATAGTAAAGCACTGTAACATTGTTAGATATAACAATACCATTTGGCTACCATCGTTCGGGAATACGCAGTGAAATTACGTCGCGTGTCGCGTGAATCATGCCACCACTGTTGACGGTCGGCTGGACGCGTCTTAATGCATGTTATGATTTACAGCCGATACCTGAGCCACCGACGACGAACGCAACGAATGCTGATATAGGTTATGTTGGCGATCGGAGCCGTGCAGCGACGACTCTGCATCCTGACTAGACAGGTTAGGAATGCCACTGTCAACTGCAGGCAGGAAATACTATCAAATGTTATGGGTTATGCTGGTACCCGAGCCGACGGTCGCTGACCAAACGGCGCCCCTGTATCCGGAGTAGATAAGGCCGACATTCCAGTTTACGCCCCCCGTCTGGACTTATGGCGATCGTCGTGGGCGGAGCCACCAGACCGGGAGCAGGTGGTAGCCGACTATTATATATAGTCGAGAGTGACAGTCAGTTAGAAAACAGAGGAGGCTAAGAGATCAGAGGAGATTGAGCTCTCTCGCACGCTAGACTGTTGTCTGTGATGCTGGCAGTTGTGTCTAAATTAACTGCCAGTACTTATAAACTTTCGGCTATACGGTTGCCTTGTATCCATACCTATGCACGAGCTGTTCGAGTAATCACGCCCGTTTCGCCTTGCTCAAATAAAGAGCAAATTTGGTGCTGAACTTTGAGACTGAGGTTTTCGCGACGCGTTGGTTCTACGGACTTTTCACTGGCCTAGAGGAACTTCCCTACAGCACTAGTACTTGGGTCGTTTTGATGACCAGGGGGGGGGGGGTGATACCCCGTGATAAAAATTGACACTAATGCAAAACGAGGTAACCCTGGTAAACATTTTTATCAGTGTAGGAAATTTCAATTCTCTTCAATTAATGCTAATATGAAAGAGTGGTGGACATCCATGTTTCCAACAAGACGGACACTAACAAGTCACAGTTCCCATCTTTGTAAAAAGTATACTTCTATTTTGTGGGAGTTTCACAAAAATGGAAGCTAAGATCATCGTTTCCAAGCTAAACCTTGATGTGAAAAACCTCAATGTTTACACTTCTGAGGAAAGTACTCTGGTTCCAGCCTCCCCCCTCATCCATAGGCGTGCCCACGCTTATCAAAATACTCATACCCCTGTCTACCAGTATTGCATATACATAGAAATGTTCGTCGCAGCAAGCGGGGCCACTAGCAGAGGTCAGCGGACTGTCTCGGCGTGCAGAATCGCTCGACAACGTCCTCATCTTGTCGGCCGTCGGGAGGCCGATGAACATTGCTTCTGGCTTACTTAGTCATAAAGTCATAAAGTATTAAGGCTTAATAAGAGCCACAGGGGCCCATCTGGGTTAAGCCTATCTAGAAAAGGTACTAGAAAAGGTACTAGAAATGTACATACTCCCACCCCAATCAATCCCTTATCCAAAGTTTCCAGGAAGCTATATACCCCAGCCTATCTAGCACCACTCACTTGCTACCGCATAACACCCTCAACAATCACAAGCTCCTCCCATCATACCCATCGTGCCACCATAGACAATCTTATCAGCATCACATCCCGAAGGAAGGTGCCGAATCCACTGCTAGGCACATCCCACACAAATTCATAAAGCGTTCAGACTTAATAAGAGACTCACTTGCTATTGCATAATACACTGAACAAATACAAATTCCTCCCATCATACCCATTGTGCCACCATAGACAATCTCATCAGTATCACATCCCGAAGGAAGGTGCTGAATCCACTGCTAGGTACACCCTATATAAAGTTATAAAGCGTTTAGACTTAATAAGAGACTCACTTGCTATTGCATAACACACTCAACAATTACAAACTCCTCCCAACTCCCAACTCCTCCCTGTTGATCAACCTTCCCTGGAATACAGAAAAACATTCCCCTAGTCTGATAATGATTGTCCATGCCGGTTTTAAAGTTGTACTTGTATATTTAAAGTTGTACTTGAAGTTGTACTTGTATACATCGGCACAAACAAGAATAATAACGCCGTTTCTTACGATCCATTTGCCCCTGACAATCGGATATGATCCAAGCTAAAACTATCGCGATTCTTAGGAACTGGCAGCGTCCCGAATGGAAGATCGGCAGTCAAGCATTGCTGACCTCTACATATGTGACGTCACACATATTTAGACCAATCACAAAGCGAGGAATTCTGAGGCGCTTCTTTGAATTATTTAAATAATTTAGGGATTTTTTAAACTAAATGAATGCCACCATCGTCTTTAAAATTAATAATCACTAGTGAAACTTGAAAAAATACGGTCTGTCCCGACATGAAACTTGTCCATTGCAGCTGTGCTATAGGGAGTATGTCAATGACGGTAGGGAAGTGCAGAGGTCAGATAAAATGATGTTTGCCTAGGTCAGGTCAGGTCATGCTAGGTTATGTTAGGTTAGGTTAGGTCAGGTCAGGTTTTGTCAGGCTAGGTTAGGTTAAGTTAGGTGAGGTTAGCTAATTTTGGGTTACTTCTGTTCAGATCCGTTCGGGAAGAGGGTGGGTGGTAATTTGCATGTTCCATACGCTTTGAGGTACTTTTACGATGTTGAACACACCAACATGGTAGTGGGGTTGTTGTGCATCTAGTTTTAAAGGTTCAGGGAAAGCGCTTGTATTGTTTTCCTGAACAATGATAATTATAATGGGTACAGTGTTCAATGTATTCTGTCATCGAATCATCGCTAGTTAGCAGCTCTATTTGGCTTACTAACTGTGGGTGTGCACAGTTGATGCCTAGGCAGTAGGCATCTACCTAGGACTGTGGGTGTGCACAGTTGGTGCCTAGGCAGTAGGCATCTACCTAGGACTGTGGGTGTGCACAGTTGATGCCTAGGCAGTAGGCATCTACCTAGGACTGTGGGTGTGCACAGTTGATGCCTAGGCAGTAGGCATCTACCTAGGACTGTGGGTGTGCACAGTTGGTGCCTAGGCAGTAGGCATCTACCTAGGACTGTGGGTGTGCACAGTTGGTGCCTAGGCAGTAGGCATCTACCTAGGACTGTGGGTGTGCACAGTTGATGCCCAGGCAGTAGGCATCTACCTAGGACTGTGGGTGTGCACAGTTGGTGCCTAGGCAGTAGGCATCTACCTAGGACTGTGGGTGTGCACAGTTGGTGCCTAGGCAGTAGGCATCTACCTAGGACTGTGGGTGTGCACAGTTGGTGCCTAGCAGTAGGCATCTACCTAGGACTGTGGGTGTGCACAGTTGATGCCTAGGCAGTAGGCATCTACCTAGGACTGTGGGTGTGCACAGTTGGTGCCTAGGCAGTAGGCATCTACCTAGGACTGTGGGTGTGCACAGTTGGTGCCTAGGCAGTAGGCATCTACCTAGGACTGTGGGTGTGCACAGTTGGTGCCTAGGCAGTAGGCATCTACCTAGGACTGTGGGTGTGCACAGTTGGTGCCTAGGCAGTAGGCATCTACCTAGGACTGTGGGTGTGCACAGTTGATGCCTAGGCAGTAGGCATCTACCTAGGACTGTGGGTGTGCACAGTTGATGCCTAGGCAGTAGGCATCTACCTAGGACTGTGGGTGTGCACAGTTGGTGCCTAGGCAGTAGGCATCTACCTAGGACTGTGGGTGTGCACAGTTGGTGCCTAGGCAGTAGGCATCTACCTAGGACTGTGGGTGTGCACAGTTGGTGCCTAGGCAGTAGGCATCTACCTAGGACTGTGGGTGTGCACAGTTGGTGCCTAGGCAGTAGGCATCTACCTAGGACTGTGGGTGTGCACAGTTGGTGCCTAGGCAGTAGGCATCTACCTAGGACTGTGGGTGTGCACAGTTGGTGCCTAGGCAGTAGGCATCTACCTAGGACTGTGGGTGTGCACAGTTGGTGCCTAGGCAGTAGGCATCTACCTAGGACTGTGGGTGTGCACAGTTGATGCCTAGGCAGTAGGCATCTACCTAGGACTGTGGGTGTGCACAGTTGGTGCCTAGGCAGTAGGCATCTACCTAGGACTGTGGGTGTGCACAGTTGGTGCCTAGGCAGTAGGCATCTACCTAGGACTGTGGGTGTGCACAGTTGATGCCTAGGCAGTAGGCATCTACCTAGGACTGTGGGTGTGCACAGTTGGTGCCTAGGCAGTAGGCATCTACCTAGGACTGTGGGTGTGCACAGTTGGTGCCTAGGCAGTAGGCATCTACCTAGGACTGTGGGTGTGCACAGTTGGTGCCTAGGCAGTAGGCATCTACCTAGGACTGTGGGTGTGCACAGTTGATGCCTAGGCAGTAGGCATCTACCTAGGACTGTGGGTGTGCACAGTTGGTGCCTAGGCAGTAGGCATCTACCTAGGACTGTGGGTGTGCACAGTTGGTGCCTAGGCAGTAGGCATCTACCTAGGACTGTGGGTGTGCACAGTTGGTGCCTAGGCAGTAGGCATCTACCTAGGACTGTGGGTGTGCACAGTTGATGCCTAGGCAGTAGGCATCTACCTAGGACTGTGGGTGTGCACAGTTGATGCCTAGGCAGTAGGCATCTACCTAGGACTGTGGGTGTGCACAGTTGGTGCCTAGGCAGTAGGCATCTACCTAGGACTGTGGGTGTGCACAGTTGGTGCCTAGGCAGTAGGCATCTACCTAGGACTGTGGGTGTGCACAGTTGGTGCCTAGGCAGTAGGCATCTACCTAGGACTGTGGGTGTGCACAGTTGGTGCCTAGGCAGTAGGCATCTACCTAGGACTGTGGGTGTGCACAGTTGGTGCCTAGGCAGTAGGCATCTACCTAGGACTGTGGGTGTGCACAGTTGATGCCTAGGCAGTAGGCATCTACCTAGGACTGTGGGTGTGCACAGTTGATGCCTAGGCAGTAGGCATCTACCTAGGACTGTGGGTGTGCACAGTTGGTGCCTAGGCAGTAGGCATCTACCTAGGACTGTGGGTGTGCACAGTTGGTGCCTAGGCAGTAGGCATCTACCTAGGACTGTGGGTGTGCACAGTTGATGCCTAGGCAGTAGGCATCTACCTAGGACTGTGGGTGTGCACAGTTGGTGCCTAGGCAGTAGGCATCTACCTAGGACTGTGGGTGTGCACAGTTGGTGCCTAGGCAGTAGGCATCTACCTAGGACTGTGGGTGTGCACAGTTGATGCCTAGGCAGTAGGCATCTACCTAGGACTGTGGGTGTGCACAGTTGGTGCCTAGGCAGTAGGCATCTACCTAGGACTGTGGGTGTGCACAGTTGATGCCTAGGCAGTAGGCATCTACCTAGGACTGTGGGTGTGCACAGTTGGTGCCTAGGCAGTAGGCATCTACCTAGGACTGTGGGTGTGCACAGTTGGTGCCTAGGCAGTAGGCATCTACCTAGGACTGTGGGTGTGCACAGTTGGTGCCCAGGCAGTAGGCACTACCTAGGACTGTGGGTGTGCACAGTTGATGCCTAGGCAGTAGGCATCTACCTAGGACTGTGGGTGTGCACAGTTGGTGCCTAGGCAGTAGGCATCTACCTAGGACTGTGGGTGTGCACAGTTGGTGCCTAGGCAGTAGGCATCTACCTAGGACTGTGGGTGTGCACAGTTGATGCCTAGGCAGTAGGCATCTACCTAGGACTGTGGGTGTGCACAGTTGATGCCTAGGCAGTAGGCATCTACCTAGGACTGTGGGTGTGCACAGTTGATGCCTAGGCAGTAGGCATCTACCTAGGACTGTGGGTGTGCACAGTTGGTGCCTAGGCAGTAGGCATCTACCTAGGACTGTGGGTGTGCACAGTTGATGCCTAGGCAGTAGGCATCTACCTAGGACTGTGGGTGTGCACAGTTGATGCCTAGGCAGTAGGCATCTACCTAGGACTGTGGGTGTGCACAGTTGGTGCCTAGGCAGTAGGCATCTACCTAGGACTGTGGGTGTGCACAGTTGGTGCCTAGGCAGTAGGCATCTACCTAGGACTGTGGGTGTGCACAGTTGATGCCTAGGCAGTAGGCATCTACCTAGGACTGTGGGTGTGCACAGTTGATGCCTAGGCAGTAGGCATCTACCTAGGTGGGAATCAAGCTACATGTGTGATGAGTGAGTTGCTAAATGTGATTATTGGTAGTACGCTGGTAGTTATTGGTGGTATGTCCACAAGCTCATTGGTAGTGTGATTGCAGTCATCTGATTTGCATAAGGTTTGAAGACTGGAAATCGATAGAACAATGAAATTAATCCAGCTCGAGCTACTTATGCGTGTGTTTGATGTTAAGGACGCATGCAAGTATGAGTATTACAATGTGATTGCGGATTGGTGACATCGTACGAACTTTGGGCAATTTTTAAACTGCATCAGCCAATCACAACTGGGATTCGAAAAAATAGGCTGTTGCTGGATTTTTGGCATCCAGAACATCCTGTGGATAAAATTGTCTTCTCATTATTATAATTTGGAAGTTGAATTGTGCTGTTTAGCAATGAACTACCATGTGATAATATACTCAAGATTCACTGGAAAGTGCAAACTGAAATTGTGACAGTTTTGAACAAGCATATCATCTCCATATTTGATTGCCCACACATCTTTATCTCCACCTCCAGGATTACAAAGTACAAACCTGACCCTGAGCACAACATGTTATTATGTACAATTGTTGTTAGTAAAAGGATGGAAACATGATCAATTCGTTGAATTTTTATTTTCACGGCGAAAGTTGGAGAAGCTATCCATATCCAATCCGTGTCCATTTATTTTCAACAAATTATATCAATCTGCCACATTATCCATGCCAAACGGATATCCGTACGGATATCCGATCCGTGTTATGCTTTACTGCACACCCTTGTTTGCTCCTGGACCTGAATGAGACCTGGGAGCACAAATCTTCCGTAAACCCGACTGGTGTCTGTACCTCAGATCCTTCCGCGTCGAACAGCCTAGACCAGAGTTGACCAAGCGGAAAACCACCAGGACCAAAAAAGAGGAAAAATAACAGAGAGCCGGCAACACTTGGAGGTACTCACATCATTGCGGCCGCAGCTTACTCGGCTCGGGCCGGATGTGCACGTGCTCGACCAGACCTGACCGAACTCAGTGTCAGAGAGGCCGCCAGAGGCGCTGGTGCGTGTGCGTGTGTGAGTGTGTGTGTGTGAGTGTGTGCGTATGTGTGTGTGTGAGTGTGTGTGTGTGTATGTGCGCGTGTGTGTGTGTGTGCGCGTATGTGTGTGTTTGCGTGTGTTTGCGTGCGTGTGTGTGTAAAGCCGGCAGCAAAAATTTATTGCGGCTCAAAGCCTAATTGGGTCGCTCTGCGACCGTCAGATCCTGACGCGCCCGGCCGACTCGGTGGGGGGGGGGGGGGAGCAGCGCGACGCGAGGAGGGGGCAGAATGGCGACAAAGGCGGACACGGGGCGCGCCACAGCCGCCCTCCTGCCGGCGCTCCTGCTGCATTGACCAATCTCAGAGCGTCCCGTCCTGAGGCGTCATGGGCCGCCGAACTCGGTGGGGGGCGCATCACCGGCTCGTTCCAAAACAGAGATCAGCTCTCGGAGGTCACCCAGTGAATGGAACGGTCCTGATGGGGTTCACTGGCTTTTCTTAGCTTCAGTTAACATTGGCCACTCCAGTATATATTTCTTCTTTCTTCAGTTGGCTGGCTGTGCACATGAGAAGTTCGTTTTCTGCATCTCCGATATGGGGTCTCTCTTAGGGACCCTTTGTGTTTCGCAAGATGCCCTCTGTGCTCTAAGAGTCAACATGTCAATATGTCAAGTCAATATGTCGATATGTCAGTCAATATGTCAAAAGAGCAAGAAGTTGGTGGGGCCAATGAAAGAATGATAGAGCTAGGCCCCACCAAAGACATAGAAATATCCACCCTTGCGTATTTACCAATTGCGATGGATAACATGAGCTAATTGTGTTGCGACACTCAATTAATTTGAATCATGATGGCTAGGTGAATAACGAATTGAAACCATTCCATTTCGGGAACAAATTGTACTTGGACCATATAGAGATGTGTTCCCCATTCACAAATACAGCTTAACTTGACCACTGCGGGTGAACAGGATTTTCGAACTCTGAATACCAAACGATGGTAGCTTTCCATTAATTCGGTCGGGCTATATGGTTAGCAAAATAAAGCACACGCATGCATGTTCGTCAAAATTGTTCCGCAGAGTTAATTGTGTGCACAACTCAATAATATGATCAGTTGTGTTAGCTATTCGTGTTTGGCTGTCAGGGGCAGTTTAACAATTCTTTTTGGATTGGGTGTAACCGCCATTGGTAATCGCCAAAGGCGATTGTTAGGGGAAGTACCAGTCGAATGATAGCGAAAAACAGCAGTTAAGGGGTTAATGACCAAGATGATCCAGACACATGTACATTGTACAGAGGACAAGTAAGCAAGACAATAATGACTGCTAATCATCTCTGGACATGCTTGCAATGTGAACTGTTGTTACAATTGTTGCTATTTTCTTCTTCAAAACCATTGGGACGGCTCAAATGCTCATTGGGGTTGCCCAAAACAAAGTTTGAGTGGCATGAGCCATCCCAAATGTATACAAAACGACACCGCCGCACTACATCCAACCCTCACGCCATCGGAAGGTCTCGCATTGGGCTTACTAATGCGCAATGAAGAGATGGGAGAGAAGCTGGTGTCGATACCTACAAACTAAGTCTTTCTCGAAAAATATTTTAACTGTTGTGTCCACACAAGTCGTTACACTTTGAATGAACATGACATATTATCCCAAAATGGTATAGATTCATACTATGCATGTATAAAAATTGGTAGCACCAAATGACTTCCAAAACTAACTCTTTTCACGTCTTCACCACTACGGCAGCCATCATCTGACTTTTTGTTGGCACTTTCGATGACTCATGATGTTATAATATTTGCTTCATAAGGATCAAACGAAACGTGATAAGGAACATCTGATGAGAGGAAAACGATACAACGTAGTATTTACTACAAAATATAACCCTGTTTTGACAACTAACTATCTGCATGCATAAAAGCACGCGAAGGTATTCGCCAAACTCTTCCCCACCATAACGTTGGCAACGTTTGTGCCAAATGTTGCTGGAGGAATTCCTTTATAGCATAGCAAGAAATGATGACATTTTCAAGATTCAGGGATCCCCTTAAATGGAAATGTGGCGCCGTTCCAAGACACTCGAATCTACCTCCACCACCGGCTCAACGGGTTTTTGAGCCGTTGGCGCCTCTCGGAGGAGGGAAATTTTCCTCCTCCGGAAAATTAACGCGCCTCTGGAGCAAATTCCCCCTCCCTTTCCTCTCAATTAAATGTCCTGAAACCACTCCGGTATCCATGGTGTCATTTCCAATGCTTATTTGGCTAAACAAAATATTGGTAGACGGCCACAGGAAGACTTCCCGCCCCTTGTGCTCACCTGCGACGTGTGGTGACATAAGGCAATAGCTTCGATGCACGTTTCTCATTTATCCTGGTGCTTTCTGTTTTTCTCATTGGAAGTAGCTCAGAAAGGAAAATGCGCTACCATATGTCAAAACCAGAGGCTTAGCCAAGGGGGGTGGCTGCCCCCTCTCCTTGGCACTTAGAATACACTAGATCAAGCAAGACATTAAACAAATTCACCACACAAAATCCTACATTTTCTGCGCGATCACACTCCGAAAGTATTCTCTGTTTTATTTACAATTACATAATTGCACAAATGTTTGCAAAATTACGGTTCTTTTTATATTTGCCAGCTCAGCCATCGAAGGATAAGTGGACTTTCCCAGTTCTGAATGTATCTGCCGTATGTAAGGAATCAACACAGACTGGAACGCTGCCACTGCAGCCGTGTTTTGTGTCGGGGAGTTAGACCACGCAAAATCATTTTATGAATCGCTGGTGCATACCGCAAGTGGATGAAGAGTGCATTGGGAATTGTGTAAGACGGTTTACATTTTTCAATGCGACGCTTGTACGGTCGTGGGCCGGACCAGCCTGCCAGACTGCTCGTCACAGCCGACCGAAACAGAAAGCTGCGTGAAGCCCCCTAGACTGGGACGGAACAAACAGACCCATTCGATTCGGGCCACAACACCGGCCACACCCATCGTGGGTGGTATAAATACCGCTCCGACAGGCAGTCGGCGTGACACATTCGACGGAATCGCCGGGAAGCCCAAATTCGACGGAGATCGCCGGGAAGCTGAAGTTCGACGAAGTCGTTTGGAGTGGGTCGTGATGTGTGCAGTGATAGTGCTGACTGAACTTTCGCTGGCGTGCGGACGACACAGCTACTCCTGCCATGTGAGTGAACCTTGGCGATGTATACCATTCACCTGTGACGTGACTTGACCCGCCCGTCACTGGTTAGGATCGGAATGGCCGCGGTCAGCAGAGGGAGGCGAAAATTATCCCTGGTATGGGAGGGAATCAAAGGTGTGGTAGGTAATCAAAGGTATGAGAGGAAATCAAAGGAATGGGAGGGTACCCTTTGCGCCAGCCGGGCGTAAGTGGACGCAAGTGGAAGTGTGCGAGCGGAGCGTAAAGGTTCGGCCCCGGAGCATCGGAGCATCTCTCTCTCTCTCTCTTTCTCTCTTTCTCTCTCTCTCTCTCTCTCTCTCTCTCTCTTCCTCCTTTAGTAAGACAGTTGCGACACCCCCACGCATCGAAATCTGGATTCGAACTCACCGCCCGCGCGTAAAGAAATCCCCGTTAAATCAGACACCGGCACCGTCAAACAGGCCGCTCGGCAGGCGCCACCGAGCCAAGGATTCATTCATCCTTGGGGAGGGGACAGACGAGGACCATTAATTTGACCAGTTACTCGTGAATGGAGTAATGCGCGACTGAGGAGTAATGTGGTTTTGGTTATAAAATATGCACTAATTGAGTGTGTTTACGTGTATATATTGTAAGTTGCATGATATTCGGAAAGATAATGCCGCCCCGGGAGCCCAGTTGGTTTGAGCGTTGGCCTGCACTGGTCTCCCCTGTCCTGGCAACACAGGGTTCGAGTCGCTTCACGCGCTCGTATTTAGCGCGGGACTGGGAGAGTCGGTTGGCAGCTTGCCCGATAAGGCCGGGGGCCAGCTACCGGGCGACCGTTTCGGTGTATTGACGGCACGTTAAACTTTCGGTCAAAATCCTGCCGTTGAACTGGAATTAATGGTTCGGGTGATGGGGCCAGGGTTCACGCAACAAGCTCTGCTTAGCAATAGAACCCTGGTTCATAAAGCCACCCCAGCAAGTACTCGGATGAAATTTATGATTAAGCAAAAATATTAAGGTGATTGGTTTGATTTGAATGTGGTTATGAAGGTGTTGATATCGTTCTTGACTGTAGCGTCACGTTAGATAGCACAATGCGTTGTAAGCCGCGTTCGCACTACTGACCTACATTTACGTTGGAGGAGCGTTCTGTTGCTGTCGTTTCAAACATGCTAGACACTTATTCGTGCAGAATGGTGGTGCTAGGCAACTCTGGCGGCACAAGACTGTCAATTCTGCCCATGGTGTCCTGAACCTGTTAGTATATTTTCCTCTCAGATGCTGATTGCTTGAAAACAAATTCCGAGGTCCGAAAACCCCAAGTTGGTGCCGTTAAGGAACAGCCAGTGCGCTGTTAATTACATCGGCAAACGTACTAAGTGTGATTGGGAATTAGATAGTGAATTAATTCCGGGTTCGTCCATTACTTAATGTGAAAGCTAGCCGGCAAGGCAGGACAGGACGGACCCGTTTTCCGACTGTAACCGATGACATGAGACGATTTACACATTTTAATTAGGAGACGGTTTGCAAGCCACCCTTCCACGGGCGAGAAATTCCATGGGCACCAAACGTGAGTTACGTATAGCCTTCGCCCATTCTCTTCGGAGGAGACGGATGATGGCTGATAGAAGACGGAAAATGACGAAACACTGTTGGTTGAACCCCGGGGAAGCGTGCCAGAAAGAATGGACATTTCACAGATAACTTGGTAAATTATGGGCCGCAAAATCCCTCCGACCTGGTGATCATAGAGCGCGGAAGGGCATCCCGAGTGTGGTCAGATCCGACGGGGTCGATGGATCAGCTCGCGGGCAGCGGCGCCCAAGTTTGATTCGGGATGAAACGCTGTGCGCACAGCTTTAGGTAGCATAGTCAAAAACGGCCAGATTGGTTGTCCTACCCCGTCTCAGTTGATCCAGCAGGCCTGGGCCTCTTGATTGTATCACAGGCGGGGAAGATGAAGTTTAGCGTTCCGTAAACCCCCATGGATAGGACTGGTAGGGGATTGTGTGGGTCTCCCTACATGGCTCCGGGAAGGATAGGTTAGACAGACGATTGGGAGAACACACCTACCGATTTGTGGCCCAGGACCACCTATGGGGGTGGCTGCCGATCGCACGTTTCAGCGTACAAGCCCCGGCAGGGCATTGACTGATTCAAGGTTAGGTATGCCAGCCAATACCCAAGCCCAGACATGAGACCCAAGTAAAAACTAACGGAATGTCGTAGCCCAGTGTTATCGAGCCTTGACGGCAGTAGCGGAAATAGTAGCTTACCATACACAATCAACAGTTTCGCGTCAGCCCGTCACAGTTGTGGGCCTAAGCACGGGTAATTAAGATTGAACTTTGGGCTAGGAAGCCCTAAGCAACGATCTGAGAAAGTAAGATTCGCTAAATGCGCACGTACCACTGTAAGGGAAAAATATCGGGTCAACACGTCTTAGTAGAGAGCGAATGTTCGGAATGGAAGATGGAAATGAATGGATTACGTGGAAGCGTATATGGAGTAGCTATGGGTAGTTAATGACCAGTGGGAGCTGTTGAAACTCGGCGTACGCATCTAGCTGTCAGAAGCCCATCGTTGTCAAAATTTGACCCACGATAATTACCTAGGGTCTCAATTTGCAAGTCCGGTGATACGTGGGGCATTGCTGGTGGAGAAATGGAGGGAAGTAAGAGGGGTTCTAGTACATAAGAGGGTCCCGAAGCTGGACGAAAGCCGGTGACGAGCGCAATTCCAATTCCTATGTCAACCCCTAACCCCTATGACCTCCCTCTCTCCAGTCACGCGGCTTCCATAGCCTTCCCTAGCGCCACGACCAAGCTAGGTTCACTCACGAATGGAAGTGGTGACAGCGAGAAGCTTGGCCTCGCTAAATAAATTTGTGTCAGGATGGATGAGTACGGGGCGCCGACATGACAGACAAGACGACTCCAGGCCGACTACAAGACATACAAGACTCCAAGACAAACTACAACTCCGAGACGAAGATCAGAGAAGACAACAGCGATGAAGACCAAAGCAGCGACTACAAGACAGAACACAATCAAGACGGACAGCCTACAAGACGGAGACGATAACCAGAACCCCCCCCCCCCTTGCCAGCCGTAACCAGACACCCCCCCCCCCCCCACACCAGATTAGCAAGACACTCTGGACCGACCCCACCCGCGAGCTCACCGCTCTACACTTGCGCCCTAAGCGTGGGGTGGCAAGACAAAACAGACTAGCGGAATCTCCACCAATCCTCCATTCCCGAATTCCCCCCCCCCAGACCGATCCCGCCCTCGACCTCGCCACCCTACAGTTATCCAATGAAAACTTTGAGCCGCATCCCGTATGACAAATGGAAGATTTCGAGAGAAAAACGCACCGACCACGACCGCAGAGGTGCACAAACCTGCCAACTCACCTACCAGCGTAGGTGACAGATATTGGCTGAAACTGTGCCCTTGTTGTGACAGATAATCATTATTCGAAGAAGGAAAAGTATTCACCACATAAAGAAGATATATCACTTCAGGAAAGGCATTTTAACGCAAAAATATGTCAGGTACAGTTTATTTTTGGTTATTTCACAAACAATTCGCTTATATTTCGGTAAGTTATCACTCCAATTTCGGAACAGGACATTCGGCAGCGCTGACTCTTTTGGGACAGATCCCGGTGCACAATATCGGCTGCACACAGCCAGCTCCATTAGGCTGAACCATGGCGCAGCAGGCTGTCACAGATACGCCGTGACAGTTGATAGGGTTCGATTGCGGCGACCTGTGCTATTGGAGACCTGTGCTATACCGTTTTGGCGGACCTGTGCTATTGGAGTATGTTAGGTAAAATCCGAAAGTTTCGAAATGTGACAGATTTATGGGTATTAATGCTTGTAAGTGACATTCTTGACATTTTGTGCAACTCTGCACGACCGCCTCACTGTCAGAGATAGTCACACAGCTGCTCAAAGTACTGCGATGGCGCCTGGGCGATAAAGTGGTGACGCGTCAGCTTAGGTGCTGCATCGCAAAGCGTATAAACATGCTCGTCGGTCAGAAGCACAACATCAATCAACGTGTAATGATCAACAGAGAACAGACATGAGTGCCTCGCCGTCGGACTGCACGCAATCGTGACGCCTCAGACTCGCAAAGGTTGGAAACGCGATGGCAGGGCGGAGATTTCCTTCTTGAAAAGCAATATATAATTCGCAATGATTGGCCAAAAGCAGCTTTGAGTAGCTGAAACCTCTTGTGCGGCACATTTCATGTCTTCTGCATCTCGAACGGTTTTAGCACCCCCTCCCAGGGCACAACCTACCAATGTTGTCGGACTCGTAAAATTAAACCGTTTTCCTATTCAATTGGACGTGCATGGTTGCGGCGGCTTCCACCAACATCTCCAAAAAGTCATGCAATGGTGAAGACAGACCGATGATAACTCGTAGCCCACGCGTCAACAAACCCCAGCGACACGAGTAGACCAGACCGTGACCAAATCCTACAAGGTACCGTAAACCGTGATATCGTTAACAAAACAAACACATTATCCAAATGTGGCCTGTGTGACCCCTCATGTCCACGTTTGTGACCTTGTTGTTTTTCCGAGCAACGTGCTCACAAACTCTCCCACATCGAATACTTTCTATAATGCACACCTCAAGCTTCAACTTAAGAGCAGGTCGCTGACTCGTATGTGACCACCGTGACTTTTCATTCAATTAAACATGATATTATTTTGATTTATCAGCAAAGGGCTTTAAAATAAGACCCATATAGACCACTTCTACAATGCACACGAAATCACTATATCGAGATCAGGTCACTGACCCACATGTGACCTTATTAACCTCTAGCGTACTTGACAATATCACCATCGTGCTCTATGACCGAGTAGATTTTACATGGCATTCGTATCTGCTATGCTCCTAGTCAAAAAAACTACCATTATCTGAAGCTCATGTGAGGCCCTGACATTGACCTCTGTGACCCATTACGAACCCAGCATTACAAGAAAACCAACGCCATTAGATAGGTAATTGATTGAGCACCCAGCAACTAAAACACAAATATCAATATAGCACTTTTATAAAGTTGCGAGGGTAATGAAAGGTCGCAAGTTCACGAGACCAAATGCTAACTTCACAAGACCACACTTATTTTATTGCATTTGGTAGATCTTCCGCTTCCAGATGATATATAGGTTTGGTAAAATAATTGCTACCATTAAAAGGTAAACCAAAAACTCTCAGAATCGCAATCTGGGCCGCAGATAACCCAGTGCACCAATTATATATGAACATCGGAGGGTGTGTGGTGGACAATTTTAGGTCTACCTTGGTGATTTGTCCTTGAATCACCTATAGGTTACAGCCCTGCATATGTTATCTGAAGGTAATTTTGTTTTCATGTTATAAAATTTGATGCTGGTAATGGAAATTATAACCACAATTCACCCTAAATATTCATGCAATTTTGTGTTGCTTTGCTGGCTAGAATATTGCGTATTGTGAATGGTCGGAATATCATATATTACTGCAACTAACCGGGTTTTAGATACAATGTTTTTGGAAACGGATTTGACAACGGATAGTTGTCTCAATTTGACACGGGTTGGATAACGAATAGTTGTCTCAATTTGACACGGGTTGGATAACGTATGGATATCTCAATTTGGTACGGATATGCATTTGGATTGATTGTTTCATACGTGTATGGATTGGACTGGATTTGAACGCATTGGCACACGCTGGATCGTTTGGTGATGGTTTCAAGAAGATCGACCCAGTCGTTCCTGAGATCGACCATGTCTGGAAGCCAAAAAATCGGTTTTATACTATTTTATGACCTTTGACCTGACACGGCTTCGACAGTTTACCCGCGAACATATGACACGTCGACCTCTTGGTGAAAGTTCATGGAGATTGGTGAAGTCGTTTCTGGGATCGGCCTGGTCAGTAAAATGGCATCTGTAATATGGTGTATGTGAGATGGAGTCTGATTTTAGACCCTGTCGTGCGAGGTCAGCTACGATCTCAGCGCCCCTGGTGGCTGCCCTCAGCACCAACCACGTTCCGCGCATTGCTCACTCGGCCGCTGAGGATACTGCGCCAGTCGGTAGCATAGCATTGCACAGTGGCGCATGTAGAAATCGGCCAAGGGAGGGGCAAGTCTAATTTTATTATTGAGGGTTGTTTTATATAACGTACCTGTATAATTCGTAGCACATTTCCTCTGCGTTCTTAGGCAAGATGCAGCACATAATTTGCGTTATCATTATGTCAGATTCCAGAACAACCGGACGCTGAGTTCGTGTTAACTATATTCGGACGTACGAATCAAAGTGACAGTTGAGTGTTTCGGTTTGTTTCGGCTGTGTCAATTTCAGGCCCTGAAAGCGAAGTGTAGACCAACGGCTCATACTTCCAGACCTACGGAACGGATTTTTTTTTCTGGCATGGGGCAACCTTCATCCCTCTGGGACGCTCATTCAAGCCTTGGGGGCAAAACTTGTTGGCTTATATGGCGCCTTCGGTGCCTTTTGGCCAGTAACCGGCCTTTTCAGCCTTCGGCGACCAAGGGAGGGGGTGGGGGGTGGGGTGTTGGACATGGTCCAATGCCCCCTCCATAAGTACGCCAGTGACATTGCACGTGCACATTCACTGTCACTGATATACCGTTTTACTAGGTCATGTATGCGTCCATGACCGTTCGGATAATTTTCAGACAAGTTGAAGATTTGATTAGTGCTGACTCCAAAAACAAGCCAAATTTATCGCTGGAGGAACGACGTCGTGGATTCAGTAATAACAGATTCGCTTTAGTGAGATTGGTTTTCTGTTTTGGTGTAGTTGTAATTTCTTGGATGATGAAGAAACCTCCAGGAATCCGGACAACACATCCGAATTGCAAAGCAACGTGATTTGTTATACTGTAGAAATGAAAATTGTGTGGCCACTGATTACATTTCTGACCCATAAAAATATATTGGAGTCCAAACACGAAGCTTAGTGGCGCACAGCACCATAGGACACGGTTAGTACCGCTACGAACCATTTCCTGCAATATAAATAAAAAGTAGTGGAAAGTGAGGTTAGTTGAGCATCCAGAGAAGTTGAGCCACCATCAGTATCATGCTGGAAGAGCATGAAGCTATCAGACAAACCACGTAATATACTTCAGCCTAGATTTTCACCGCCTTTTTATCAAGTTTGTCACACCATAGCTCATAACATAACAACCTGCTCAACGCCGGAACAACACCTTTATGCCAATATATTGCATACTCCACGAGACAAAACATCAGTAACTTGTAATACCTTAATAGACTATGGCCCATCCTGGGTTCCTCTTTCCCCGGACGCAAATGTTCAACTAGCCTCATGCCCACCTCACTTGAAATAATATATGGCTGTCTATCTCCTGATCATCTCACGCCAAAGGGGGGGGGGGTTATTTTTTAGGCGTGCCGGACAATAAAGGTCATTTGCGCCGCCTTCAAAGCCAGTACGTTACATGTATGTCTATAAAAGCGAGTGTTTGCGATCAAGGTGCAGGCAAGTGGACATTTACGTTAGGGGAATTTTACGTTATAGTTTATGTGATATTTTAGGTGCTGAAAGCGGGGGCTGGGTTGGGGACATCTCCCTGATGTCTAAAGGGTTTTAATTTTACTTTACTCCTCCAAAAATAATAATTAGTAGTTTGGGCAGATCAACTTCTCGCTTGAGAGTAGCGAGAAGTTGATTTTGCCAGGGTGCCGGCTTTAGCCTACTCTTATCGAAGAGCACCGAGGGATCTTTACCGTGCGAACAAGGAGGTAATTGTCCACACCGCCTGTCACGCCGGCCGCCGCGTGTTAGTTGTTAGTAGCGGGTTAGTCTAAGCATGCCATGCAGGGTAGTCAGTTGGATTAGTACGGTGTTTTGCAATTCGGCTCTTCTACGTCCGCTGTACCTCTGGGTAGCCGTTTGCGTTATGAGTTGCAAGGCAAATCGGCTCATCTACGTCCGATGGCTCCTCTGGGTAGTCGTTTTACGTTATGCTAATTTTACTTTTATTTTTAGTTTTTATGTTTTCCTAAAGCAAGTCACGACGGCACCGCTACTTCTACTCCCGACGGCACCGCTAGGTAGCCATTTATTTCTGATTGGGAAGCAAATCGGTTCATGTACGTCCGACGCCATGCGGGGTGGCTATTTACGTGTTTCATTCGAGTGTTTCGCTGTCATGCATTGCGAGTTCATGTGAGTGTTGGTGGTTTGGTGCCTACAGTGCTCCTGCTAGTTTTGTGGCACACAGATATTCAAATAGCAATTGAAGGAGCTCTGGGTGTTTGCCACCCCAAAAATTGTTGTTCAACCTACTGGCGTTGAGCAGGTTGTTATGAAATGAGCTATGGTGTCACAATACTAGATACAAAGGCTGTGAAAATGTAGACTGAAGTATATTACGTGGAATGTCTGATAGCTTAACATTTTTCCACCATAGCATATGAGGTGGCAAAAATAACCATAAAAAGCCTGCAGCATTAAAAATAATACTGCCCAGTAGTCGTCACAGCCTTTGTTTACATAAATAAGGTTTTTGATCAACTTACTCCACACCTTGGATAAGTTGAGACAAGGGCGACACGTCAGAACAACTCAAAATATCACTGATTTAGAACTGTCTGGGAAAATATCCTTGTGCGATTCATTTCTGCCCAAAAGATCACCCTTTCAGAATATGGGCACAACTAATCAATCTGTCTCACCACATGAGTTCAAGGCCATCTCAAGGAAAAATTGGGTTAGCTTACATCGATTTTTCCCTACTTCGGGGAAAATGTGGTGGTGAAATGTGATCAACATGAAAATAGGAAGAAAATAAGATATAATTATGCATGAAGAAATTAGAGCGAGGATGTACGGTTTTGAAACTGTAAATAATCTGCCTACCTATCATGAATTAAGTATTTGTGAATTAAGTAATTTCGCACAAATCAATCACACAAATCACACAAATCACAAAATCACATAAATTAAGTAATTGTCCACCATGGCTTTTTAAGAAAAAACAAAGTCATTTGATTAGATAAGAGATGATCTAAGTCTGGTAGCTGATCTTATCTCTGCATTTTAATTGTATCCCAATACAAATCCTTAAAATGTTCCTTTCGCGGGTAATTAAGTTGAAGAGCGCCAAGCTTTAGTTGGCCATTTCCCGGTGTGATTGCGTTATTGGTATTACTAATCTGCTGCTGCTGCTGCTGTTGCTGCTACTAATGTTTCCACATTTTGATGGATCTGAAGTCTTGGCTGCTGAATGCGCTGAAATAGTGTGTGTAGAGGTGAAAGGAAATACCGCGTGAACCAGAGTGCTGGCATATAGTTCGATTGACCACACAAAACTACTTTCATTGAACCGACTATCTCTTGGCGATCATTTCTCTTTCTAAGTTATGTACAGTTCCGTAGCTAAAAACGAGCAAGAAAGGCCAGGTCCGGGCCGGAGTTCTGAACAACAAATCTTCCCTTGCTGACAAAAAGCTACTTCGATATTTTGCCGCATTCGAAACGACTTCTGCCAGGCACGAAAGCCCATATTTGTGACGTTTATTCTAGTTGTTCCTATGAAGCGAATGAAAACATGTGCACATACTTTACTTCTTGGCTATATTTTTGTTAGTATCTTCTCTTATTTCGCTTGTTTCTTGCACCGACTTGAGCCGCCCTTTCGTGTTGCGTATTTTACTCGGGATAGTGTCTTGAAAGGGATATCACAAACTACTCCTTCTGTCGTGAGTTACACAGCCTCGAAATTAGTTGTATTGATTCCGATTTGATTCGTCCGTGGACGGAGCGGCGTCGTATAATTAAATGACTTAATGGCACAACCGGTTATAGCGTCATAATCTTACCGTGTTGTTCTCGACCAGGTCATATACACTGATCTGGGGATTATGCGCAAATTAATCGCGCATACTAGAACAGCAAAATTGGAACACCACTCCTCTGGATTTCAGTAGTGATGCAGTGATCTTTAATTTGTGTGTCGACATTCGCCGACGATGTGCGAACGCACGGGTGTGGCACCGAGTGGACGCTGACCTACTGATGCCGGCGACGGCAGGCTAGCCGCGAGCGTGCGACAATACGTGCCTTGACTGCGTGCTGCGCCGAGCCACATTCGCTCTTACGACATTTCCGTCTGAGTAGATTTGCCTATGCTCATTTGTGTTCGCATGCATTTGCAGCTGTATACATTTGCTTGCTTCATCTGCCATGCGCACATTTACGCTTACGTATTTTCGCCATCCGCACCTTTTGCGCTTGCATGAATCTACGATCAGGTAAATTTGCAACGTGTGCATTTGCTTCCTTACACATACTCGCGTACATTTGTTTGTGTATATCACACATACATACATCCATGCACAAACGCGCCAAACGCACATGTGCCTTAGAATTTAGGGTAGGGTTTACCTTCGTTTCAGTCCAGAACAAGATAAATTTCCGGTGGAACCGCATGCGATTGACACACCTGTAGGCATTGGGGAGGTTCGCCAGAGAGCCATCGGCCACCGACCTGCGCTCGTGGAGGCCGTGCTCGGAGCCGGCCGTCTGCCACCGACCTGCGCTCGTGGAGGCCGTGCTCGGACCCGGCCATCGGCCATCGACCTGCGCTCGTGGAGGCCGTGCTCGGACCAGCCCGTCTGCCACCGACCTGCGCTCGTGGAGGTCGTGCTCGGAGCCGGCCGTCGGCTGAATCACGCTGTCGTGCACGGAGCCGAGGTGGTAGAACTGGCAGTCGTCGGTCTGGGGCCGCATGTCGGCTCACGTCGCGCGACACGGCACGGAGACGCCGGCGATCACGGCACCAGCCAACAGCCGGTGCACGCGCGCCGCCTCGCCGTCCGGCCGCTCGAGGCGCCCGCCCTCCAGCCAGTCGGCCCGTCGCTTCCGACTGGCACGTCCGATCGTGTCGTCGTCGTCATCGGCGGCGGCGGCGGCGGCGGCGGCCGGCCAGGATCGCCCCCAATCACGCGCACGTGCGAGTACGCGGAGGTGACGTGCGCAGACGCGGCCGGTAACGATCCGCGCCGCCGGCACCGGCCGCCGCCGGCCCATACAAATGCACGCGCTCGCCGCAGAGCCGCCCGGCGGCCGCCGCCGCGGCGCCTCGCACTGCAATCACTCGCATAAACACGCGATGAGCTGTTCGGGCGATGCAGCGCCAGACGGCAGAGAGACCCAGACCTAGGCTACGGCAGAGAGACCCAGGGTACGGCTTCGTGTGCCGGGGGTTCAATTTGGGTTATTGCTGGTATGTACGTGACAGTGAATGAATGATCACCAGTCAATGTGCGACTATAGACTGCATGGTGATGTCATACACATATATAAAGCATATAACAGGTATATAAGAGCCTGGTGACCGACGTATACGCCATATGTGTTTATGACCTGGTTGGTCGGCATAAACATCAGACAGCGTCAATAAGAAGTCAATTTTGCTGAGTAAGATTGTGAGCTCCTTCATTTTTCGTAGTTAAGCTTATAATAAGATGCGGATGTTGAGGAACAGCACTAATCCAAGCCCAAATGCAGGCTATTGATGCCCAGGGTAGTTGGAGCCAAGCTGATCTTTCGCTACCATTATGCCGCTCCACAAATGTACTCCCATTATACAGCAACAATGCTCCGTTTTCCAGTTTTGTATCAGTGCCGCAAGGCAATTAGGCAGATTAGAAGATGCTTAGACGCCGCTGCGGCTACTCGTTTCGAGACATTCTGCCATGTCAGTGACTGAAGCTGCTTTATATTTCCAGCACAATGTATATGTGTGTGTGCTTGTGCGTGTGCGTGTAGAATTCATTAGGCAAGTGAAGAATTTGGGGCCTCAATTGACGGGCATTTTCCACCTTTTCCCCACCGCTGGCTGCGCCACTGCTCATCGGCGGGGAATTGTAACCAGTGTTAGCACTCGGGTCCTAGCCGCATGGGAATCACTCTGAGGGAATGATTGGTCCCAATGATTGGTCCCAAGCGGCTCGCATCACTTTTAGCTTTCAATCGTACCCATTGGTTGTTTAGGCTGCATGACATAATTGTAGAAGCGCAAACCAACGACAAAAATCAGGTTTTCTTCTCGACCGAGAAATGAAGCGACATAGACTATACCGTGCGCGCGCATTGATAGGTGAAAATTACCCAGTGAAGCTTTGGGTGACATACATAGCGATGTACATTGTACATTTCCGCACGCCCATGCTGTCTGACTCGTGAGTAATTAGCATGTGATTATGATACCACAACTAAACGAAAAGCACCCATACACCTGCGCTCCTTATAAATGAAGCATGCGCGGCCTTAGAGTATGCTGTGTTCACGTCGTATAAGTGGAACTTCCCGCTTCTTCGAAGGGCGTCGAGCTCTCCGATATCGGCTCAATCACTCCATTCATGGCGATTTTAGTGCGGGACCCTGTCGGGAACTTTCCAATGTGTTTCGGGTTCATCAGCGTCATTGCTAGAAAATTCCCAGCAGTTTCGTTGGAAGTTCCTTTCCAGGTTCATGCTACTTCACAAAGCGAACACTTTGCACAAATTGCCAGTCCCTTGCATTCTAGAAGACTTGCGGCAACTTTATTACGTCATTACCGGTTTTGGTGCCGTGCATTTTAATCTGCTAGCAGGCTCGATAAGCAAAACAACCGCGGGCAGTCGCATTTTCAGGAAACGCACACCGCGTAGTGAGATGGGTATTTTCATTGGCATGGAGGACTGATGAATGCAAGGATGAAACGCGAACGGCTCTGGCATGCGATATCGAAGAAAATGGGCTTTATTTCCTGTGCATGCTACGTTGACATTTGAATGCAGAATACCAGTAAAGAAGCTCGTCACGTGACCATGTTCTTGCCCGCTGCTACAACCAAGGGTGTAGTATCTTATTCAGTTGGGAGGGTTCCAGCCCCCCCCCAACTTGCAGATCAGCCTCCCCCCATTTGGCAGCCAGCCTCCCAACTTTGGAAGGAAACCCATGGAAAATTCAAGCAATGCTCCATAAATGTCAAGTACGACATGTTAAGCGTGTTCAACCTTGGTAGGTACAAGATTACCCAAAATGTATAATGAGTGGTGACGAAACTCTCGCGGTTCTTCTAAGTATTCTTTAGTATTGGTGATGATTATCCTCTTTGATAAATCTAAATAGTATAGTCAATCATATTTTAGGCTTTTTGAAATCGATAATCACACTGGTCATTTATCACTGATCGCAATGTGCAGCTTGCTATGATGGTCACATGTGGTTTCTTTTCGTACTGTTTTTAATCCGTTTTGATCGACGGAAATTTGAAGCAACATATCTAAATATCATAAAAACAATAAAGAAATTTGGCGCAATGCGAAGCGAAAGGGGAAGAAGTAGTTTCGGCACTAAGTGGATTCTCCATATTCAGTAGTAGTTTTTAGATTAGTCACTTCTTGATGTCCATGATATTAGCACCGCATTCGCATTCGCATTCAGCATCCTATTCGCATACTCTCCGATTTCGTTCATTTTTCAGAATATGATCGCTTTGTCGCTTGCAAAAGTAAGGCAAACAACAATTATTCAGTAGGACTAACAGTTCGATCTCCAGAGGTCAATCAAGTTCATCCTGGTCAGCTCCCATTGGGCAAAAAAACAGCACATCCAAGCATGCCACCTTCCAGGTCACCATTTGATCTCAGGTCAATGAAGACTTTAACATTACACCCTATGGGGAAATCACGGGGTACCGCATAAAATTCAAAGTGTTTCACTTAGCCGAATGATTCCAACGCCTAGATGTCCGCTGTCCATCAAAGATGCAGCACATCGAATTACGTGACCTCCAATGTCACAGTTTGACCTCAGGTCAACAAAATTGGTTTTACTCATGCATTGTATCTATTTACGGGGTACCGAATAAAATCATGGTGACGCATTGGATATACCTGATTTTTGCTGTGGTTCCTGATTTGTGGTTGTGCTGGGTTTGGGACATCTCCCGGATGTCTAAATGGTTTTAGTTTTACTTTGCTCTTCCGCAAGATAATTTGTAGATGGGATGGGGAGAGTGTTTTGAAGGTGACGAGAAAGTGGACTTTGCCAGGGTGTCGGCTTTAGCCTGCGCTTCTCGAAGAGCACCGAGGGATCTTTACCGTGTGAACAAGGAGGCAATTGTCCACGCCGCTTACACGCCAACCGCCGCGTGTTAGTTGTTAGTAGAGGATTAGTCTAAGCATGCCATCCAGGATTGTCAGCTGAGTTAGTACGGTGTTTTGCAATTCAGCTCATCTACATCGCTGTACCTCTGGGTAGCCGTTTTACGCTATGGGTTGCAAGGTAAATCGGCTCATCCACGTCCGATGGTTCCTCTGGGTAGTCGTTTTACGCTATGCTATTTTTTCCTAGAGCAAGTCGGCTCATCTACATCCGACGATACTGCTAGGTAACCATTTATGTCTAATTGGAAAGCAAATCGGCTCATGTATGTCCGACGCCATTTGGGGATGACTATTTACGTGTTTCTTATGTGTGTTTCGCGGGCATACATTGCGTGTTGAAGTTGGTGTTGGTGGTGTGGCGTCTGCAGTGCTCCTGCTAGTTTTATGACGTACAGATATTCAAATAGCAATTGAAAGAGTTCTGGGTGCTTGCCACCCAAAAGCAATAGAAGCGACAGGGTGATGCCCTCTCTTTGGCAGAATGCCTTAAGTGGTTGTCTGTGAGGGTTAAAGCTACTACAGTCCAGTAGGATGTGGCCTATGGTTAATGTTGTGTTGCAGGTGTCGCGGTGAGGTGTTGTACATTGGTCGCCCTCTAGTCGAAGCTGTGTTAGTTTTGTGCAACCAGTCCTAAGTCTAATGAGGAAGACCTCTTTTTGTCGGTGAGATTGATTTGATGTGTTCCATGTGCCTACCGTTGGTTTGTTGTCGTGGGTGTGGTTGGATTTGTGCTATGTTGAGTTGTGTTATGTCCATGTGTTCTGGTGATGTTCGCGAATGTGGCGTTGTAGGAGTGCTTTGCAATCGTCTACAGAATATTACATGCTGGGATAAGTGTTCAATGCTAAGGCTTGCCTTGCGAGCCGGTCTGCTTCGTCGTTGCCTGGGATGTTGGCGTGAGCCGGAATCCAGGGGAAGGAAAGGTTCATGTTTACATTATGGGCAATTATTTGTTGGATCAGGTCAATAACTTGATGTGGACAGTCGTGGGTGTTGCTAATTGACTGAAGGACGGATTTGGAGTCTGAGCCAATCACTACGCCTCTAGCTTTATGCCTCATGAGAATGGAGATAGCGGCCAGAATGGCCATTGCTTCAGCGGAGTAGATAGAGAAGTTATCCGGTAGACGCTGCTTGGAAAGTCCAGGGCCTGGTCTATTATTTGCCGATAACTACCTTAGCCTCGTGTTTCGACCCATCCGTGAATACGAGTGTTTTGTGATTGTTGTCATCGGCGAACTTGTGGGAGATGCTAAGAATTTCCGCCGGTGTGATAGTGTGATAGTGTAAGGAGGCTTATATTTTTTTTAGGCGCGAAGCTTTCAATATTTTCCCATCCGACCAGGCCGCAAGACGCCCGGCCACATCCCGGCTACCTTCTCCCTCCCCTCTCATATGGCCTTGAAACACCGCCGAACCCGACCCTCAGTACGTGTCGCGTTCAAAGGCGGCATGAAAAAAAACAGCCTGGCATCTGGGCCAAGACAGAAGGGTCGGTCCCCGGCCAGCTGTGAGGTCGGTGGACCCGGTGAAGTCAGTGGAAATTTCCAGACATACAGACCGTCCTGACAGCCCAGGCGGCTTCACCATACACACGGGCTAAGGGGAACAAGACAAAAACTCACACCAATCAAGAAGAAGAACACAGCCCGGAGCACTGGGAGTAGCCAAAAGAGTGGAGGAGGCGGGGCTACAGCAAATCGAAGAAAACTGGAAGGCAGACAGAAAACGCTCTCTCTGGATCTCGCTCTCGCTCGGAGACACTCTCACTCGGGCAGTCTCTCACTCACGGACGGAGCTCAGGCAGCGTCGAGACGACCGAAGAGGCCAGCCGAGCAACAAACATGTGAGTGCCATTGGTCTGCCATGCCTTCTTCCTTCTTCCAAACCGGCCTATTTTCTATCACAGCTATTTCTCCCTCAACCTAATTCATTGCTGAAGGGAGCGACCCATCTTATGGGGGGGGGGATAGGCTAAATTCGATGTGATGTGTGAGGAATGTGCGAAACGGCCGGTGGCACCGACGTCGCACGCCTAGTATAGAAGGGCAGGGTATGTAGGTATGTATGGAGAGGGGAATTTGACAAAGAAGGCGTGTGCTAGAAACGTGTCCCGGTCCTGTTGGCGTGCAATGTAAATACATGTAAATGTATTAC
Organism: Ashinkailepas kermadecensis; assembly: GCA_034440615.1. NCBI lineage: Eukaryota > Metazoa > Arthropoda > Thecostraca > Neolepadidae > Ashinkailepas > Ashinkailepas kermadecensis. The sequence goes on along the minus strand of JAOTOM010005010.1, from coordinate 176,406 downwards.
CCGTGATGATATGAATGTTTGAGTGCACCAGCAGAGACACGGAGCAGTTGCCCAGCCTTTGACGTGCATAATTAGCGGTACAAGGGAATACTTGGGATAAAGAAAGGGGGGGGAGGGGGCATAGCTTGAAATAACGATCAGGGGTACTGTGCACACATCGGATCCTCACATCCTCTTGTGACCCTGGGCTGAGTGGGTCGTGAAAATGACCATCGCTCAGCCTAATATGCCGTACGTTGAAAACTGTACGTGCAACATCCACCTTTAGGACCCCGGACCAGAACGGATCGTGAAAATGATTATCGTTCGGTCTGACAATAAGCACGTTGAAAACTGTGCTTGCAATATCCATGTTTTTCCTCCTCGTCCAAACGTTCGACCATCACATTAACCGGAGCTAAAGAGGTAAGGTTATAGCCTGACTACACTCCGTGGTGCAAACTAGTTTAAAATCCACAAACCCTGGGGGCGCCCCCAGATGTGCGTTGAATGGCGTAACTTTCGGGATCAATCAGATGGCATTGAGGTCGGATGCCAATGGCTGAGTCAGTGACCCTCCGTGGGAAATAACGCAACTCGATGACGACAGGATACGACCCTCCCCGAACGGTAGCATAGTAAATACCTCGGCGATCAGGTGGACGGAGGGGAGGGTATTTACATCCAGAACAGAAATGGCGTCCGTGCCTCGGGCGCTGAGGGGTGCGCGTCGCGCTTTTCGCTTTGACCGGGTGACCAACAGCCGACCAGAAGGTGTAGATAGTACCGTGTGTACTTTCCGACACAAGGGATTCACACATGATGTTTGGATATGTGCCTGAGATTAATTTGCCATATGAAGTAAATCTACATATAAGCGAGGCAGTCGACCTGCGAGCCGTCCTCCTATGGACTGAACGTTCTCGGATAATGGTAATGAGTGTCAAAGCCAGTTTTTAACTTGTCTAGAATATTAATGTTGTTATATATATGTGTGTGTGTGTGTGTGTGTGTGATCTACGTTTGGATGATGTCGAATTGCGAGAGGGTGCGATGAACGTACCCTTCGGGGGCATTAGCTCACTTGCTCTGGTCCTTTGACTGCGAAATCCCGCTGGCCTCTGTGACCAAGGGGCGCAGATGGGGGCGGGCATAGCATGCAGGTGGGATGGGCTGTTAAGAGAAGCCCCACCTTGCGTACGTCGAGTTTGGCGCCGAACAATAGGGTAATGAAAAACACTGCACGGCCCTGAGTCCGCCCCCGTTCGCTATACGTTTGGACACGGAGCTGTATAGCGTTTCGGGGGAACGTACGGACAGTTTTGGCGTGCCGTAAGCCCCGAGGCTGAAAGGGTAGGGCAGGCTAGGTTATATTGACGGCCAGGGGACGTGCCCAACGTGGTAGGGATCCGTGCCCGCTCGTGAGCACGTTCACCTGGTCGCACATTGCACGGCGAATAAGGCCCGGTGCGGCATCGACTTTTTTAAGGTTAGGTAGGTCAGTCGAAGACACCAGAGCACTTGTATAAGCACTCGGAGCCAGTACGATGAGCCCCCTCGTGGCAGTTAAGACTTCATCCAGGCGAGGAACGCTGCCAATAATGGCGAGGCCAGCTATGATGGCAGTGGAAAGTTTACATATTCGGCCAACCTACCATCAAAAATAGAGCAATGGTCTGTCGATATGTGTTTGTGTACCGCTGAGGGGGGAGCCAAATTTTGGGACCAAGCATTTCATTAATTAATAAGGAGAAAATGAATGGGACGAGCGAATGTGAAGTGAATGAGGAGAATCAATGTGATTTAGGTAGCTTTAAGGACCAGCGGAAGCCGCTTGGGGCTTATCACAGGCACCTATTTCGAGCGGATCATTGCACAAAATTATACTACTATTAGCATCCAAAAGTCCGAACTCGGGACAAGTCATTCAAACCACGGACAAATTCCATTCTCATTAATTTTCCAAATACAACGTATTCTTTCTAATTTGGCTAGAAGCACTCATTTACCTATATGGTGCTCCCAAAACGTTGACCTCGCACACATATAAATTCGTGTTAGGGACGGTAGCTCGAACAACATCAAGTCGGCTGGGGTTTGGGAATGTGTAGTGGAGGTGGTGGGGAAACACAACACAACACACCCCCGACAGAGGCACAATCAGCAAAGGAGATAATTAGCCCAGTCTAAATCTAGAGTCAGCCCATGTTCAGCCTTGTTAAAGTGCAGTCCTAGTTAAAATAAAGCCCCCAATAGTTCAATCAGATCAGTTTCAGTTTAGGCTAGGTTAGCATACTTTTTCACACACCCATAAAGCTTATCACACACGCAGCTTCCCCAGTCACACACCCCTCACCCGCCACACCCGCCAAACCACCGAAACCACCGCCCCCACACCCCATCGACGGCAGAGCCGCCACCCTACAATAGATAGTCGACTTTTTCCGAGAGCAAGTACTCGACCTATGGTTGACTGAGTGTCCAGAATGGCTTAGTGTGCGGTCGAGCTGCAGTGGCTGGCATTGCGAGGATAAGATCTGAGAGAGCCGTGGCCATTTGAATGTTATATGGTGGAAGTTTGCACCCAAATCGGGTCTTGTATGTCAGGAGTAAAGCACCGCTGTGCCGGATGATTTTTAATGGATTTTATTTTGATGTGGTAGCCGGACAACTGTTGTGTCCTCCTGAAGTGGCGTGGAGGTGTGTTTGAGTCCACTAGAAGACTGGCAATTGGTGTGGTGCTGAGGGCACACAATTTCTGAAATGGTGGCAAAAAATGATGCTGTTGTATTCTAGGTGGGTCGTATGATTGATGTGTATCCTGGAGCTGACGTCGGAGGCGCTAGAAGGCGATGGCGTCAGCACCGGTGCACAGTGCACGGCATGTTGGAGCTGACTGGAAAGTCCGTGAACGGGACACTGGGGATGAGGTCGACAGCACCGGTGCAGGGCGTGCTGGAACTGATGTCGGACGCACCGATGCTGGACGTACAGGAGTACTGCTGTTCGTGGAGTCCAGGAACTCAAGTTGGATGATGAAGGTCTGTGAACAATACATCAGCACATCAGCTGATGTGCTGATGTGCTGCATTCCAAAATTCAGGAAGAGACTACTTTTCGACAGCAAACAGCAAACCCAGACCTCTCCAAAAGCAGTAGCTTAAGAACCATTCCGCTTAGACATTAACCAACCAAACGATTGGTTGCAGCACTACCAGTACCATGCAATCTGCCACAAACCCATCAGTATAATCGTGCTTTTTAGGTAGTCAGCAGACAAGTTTTACACACATTTTATATCCATAAAGGAAACAAAGGGGTTAGGTTTTGCTAGGTTAGGTTATATTAGAGTTTTAGAGATGTAGATTTATATTGGATTTGAAAAATTACGATTTTTAAAATTGTCAAAAATGGAATTTGCTTCGAAAGGAGGTCATGCTCGGGGAAAATTTGTGCTTTAACGTGTTTTATGAATTCTTGGAATTAATCTTTCGAATACAATGTTTATGAATGTGACCAATATAATGAGAATTCATTTTCTGCACAAATGCTTACTTTTCAGTTTGTGAGTAAAATAACATCGAAAAAGGGCTTTGCTAGGGAACATAGCATGAAAAGTAAGGTTTACAAAATAAACAAAAATGCAACATAACCGAACCTAACCTAGCCTAACCTCCCTCTGGAGAACAAAATAAAAAATAAAAGAACTTCAAAAATTTCAAATAAGTTATCTTCTTAAAATTCTCCAAATAAAAACAAAACCTACCCTAATGTAGCATAATATAGGATGTCAACTAATCAACCGAAAATAGCATGTTCTTGAAAACAAACAATACCCAATTTTGGGATTTTGGGGATTCTATTCTCAAAATTTTTATCTCTCACATTTTATAACTTTAAAAAACTAAATTAACCTTGCCTAACCAAGCCTAACCATTTGGTTGCTTTATGGAGGAAAAATATGTGCAAAACTTGTCTTGTAAACACCTTAAAGCACAATCCCAGCCTGGCTGTATTAGGTTAGGATGGATCAGGTATTGTTTTTAAATTTGAGAATTTTGAGGAAAGGAAATATGTTAAATTTGTCCACATATTTTCCTGATTTTCTTTCTCTTAAAAAGGAGGTTAGGCTAAGTTACATGTCACTTAGTGAATAACTTTATGCTATATTACCCAACCCAAACCCAAGGCCTATCGAGTCAGGTTGGACAATAACGCCAGGTGACTAGCCTCCAGAGCGGCCCGAAGCGTAAACAAGAATGACCTTGAAAAACTCCCATTGCCTAAGCACGGGATGCGTGAGGTGCAGTGCTACACAAATTAATATAACTAAAACAAAAGGAGCTAGAGACTGGGTACTACCTGATTGTTGTTCAAAAGTGTTTTCTTGATATGATCTTGAAATAAATACATCAAATTAGCTCTTATTTTATTTGAACTAGGCCGTCAAACACAACAATTATTTTCATGCCCCAGTCTATTCACACATATGGCATGCAACGGTGACCTTACAACCAATTTGTGGATGAATTTAAAGCTACGTTTATGATGCGACGACTGTATGCATGCACGAATAGTGAATATTCCAATAATATTATTATTACGTGGATTTTCCGTGTATGTGTGCGGGGGGAGGGGGGCGTATTCAGTGCATGTGGATTTTCCGTGTATCCGTGATCCGTGTAGGTGCCAGCATAGCTGGGCGCTAGAACTGCTTTCAAAGGGGCTATATCGAGCGGTCCATATTGACTCCCGTTTAAAGTCAGAGTATCCCGGGAAGGGGATGGAGAGGTCCCCGGTTGCCGTTCCGCAAACCATGGTGGATGCATGGACGATGCATGACTGATGCCATAAGCATAGCGTATTCGTCTCTTAAGTCACGAGTCCAAAATGAGTGCTTGCCTCATGACCAAACTAGATCCCGCTACCCTTGCTCCCAAAGGGTAGAGGCTGTGAGAGGGCTATCATTCGATCCTCATCGACTCCCATGCTAAATCTGGGCATCCCAGGGTGTGTGTGGAGGGGTGAGGGGGGGATCTGCAGAGGTCTCAATTTTTCTTCTCGTGCTTTCCCCTCGCACTGGTGACGCGCGTTTGGCTTAGACCCATACATTTTGATCGAGAGGAACACGCATCGTGGAAGCGGGGGGTTACGGTTTGTTTTAGTTCATAGTATAAAAATTCAAATTAGTCAGACTTCAACCAATTTGGCTCTAGAGGGTTGCCACTTCCCGAACGAAATGGGGTGGTGGAAGCACTTGTTGCTATATGTATATATATATATATATATATATATATATATATATAAAAATAAATATATATATGCATATGTATATAAACATCGCACTGGGGAAAAACCGTGTCGTCCGCATAGTCCACCATTATACGTATGCAGCGGTCCGTGCAGATACTTTACAAAACTCCGTCGGGTTTCTGGCGTCTTGACGGGGTCAGTTACAGAGAGCATGTCAGCCTTCTGCAAGCGCTCCTCAGCTGTTCTGCGCGCCGCGTCAGCTAGCGCAGTCGGCTGTAGAGCGCCAGGGGCTCAGTGCTGACACTTGGCCACCTCTCCTGCAGCAACTAGGCCAGGCCTTTGGTAACCCCAGGAGCCCGACTAAGCTTATTCATCGCCTGTTTATGGGTCCGACGCACTACTCCTTTGCCAGCATGCAAGGCGCAAAACACGACCTCGAACTGGTCGAGGCACTCCATCCACTGAGCGGACGGAATGTGGAGTGCACCGTGACCCAGCAGCCTTATCCATTCGGCTGCTACCAGCACCTCCTCCTCTGCACTGTCTCTTGTAGAGCAGATAGAGCCCGGTAATTGAGGTTCCTCTTTGCGCACTTGGCGCCGATGTAGCCGGCGACATAGGCCATGCCTTATCAAGCAGCCTGCTGCTCGCCCTCAGAAAGCTCTGTCGCGACCGTCTCCTGCACACCCAGCTGTTGCAGATAAACGATCTTCGGTCCACCGTCCAATTCTCCTCCGACCAGCTCTGTCCTCTCCAGGACCGAGCCACAGCAGCTTCTGAAGCACCGCAGGTCACCTTCTGCGCTGCCGGTCGACGCCTCCCGGCTGGTACCGCTGGGCCGGTCGAGAGCCGAGCTCGGGAAATCGGCTAACGACCCGGCCTCCGGTCGCACCGGCGCCTGGCATGACACGGCCGGGGCGGCACCGATGCAGCAGTTCGACTGGTGACGGGCTAGTGTTCATTTTGTAAGAACATTGAGCATGTTCACCATCTCTCTAGCAGCAGTGCCCTTTGCCACAACCAATGCACCCTGAGACTTGCTGAGCTCCTGCTGAAGTAGCTCCAACTGCTTCTTCATGTCACCCTGTGTTGGTGATGGACAGCTGGGATTGGGACCAGCATCAGTGATTTCCTCACAAATCACCTTATCTAGCTCCGGTTGCTGAGAATGTGGCAAGGTTCCTGATCGGTACAAAGCTTCTATCCCCAGTTTATTGCTGTTGCCTTTTCCCACAGCAACATCAAGCCAAATTGACTCCACAGACACATTTTTTTACCCCATCTGCTACTTTTTAAGAACTGAATAAGCTATTCACATAGAGCATTACACCACCCCCTTTCACTGCTGGACTCCTATTGAATGAAAACATATTGTATCCCTGGATCTCATAGTCCTGCAAGTTATCCCCAAAATACCCCTCACTGACCCATGCCTCAGTAATGCAAACAAAATCTGGTTGCTCCTCAGCAACATAACACTGATGATCTGAGCATGAGGCCTAAAAATGCATCCAAGGCTCCACCCCTGATTGTCCCACAGACCAGAGAGCTCTTTGCCATACTTTGCAGTCTGGACCATGGCCACTTGCCATTTGTTAAAGTATAGGATTACATTTATTATACAAAAAAGTTTTAGCTCAAAGCAACATTAAAAAGACAGGTGACATATAGTTGTGTAACCACTTGATGGTAAATAACCAAAATATTCATGGTAAATAACCCAAAGGCAGCGGTATTATTGGAGATACCAAAGCAGCATACCTCACAGCTAGCTTCCATGCATGCATTGGTGATACTCGGATTTTTCGGAAACCGGAAAAAGCTACAACATGCTGTGCCAGACTGATGGCTGCATTCTGGCACAAAACAAAATCCTATATCAGGGAGGCGAAAATCACCATGCACAACATGCCGGCCCAACTACGCAGCGTATCGATAATAATAACCATTCCAGAACAAAACCTATCCAACCTACAACGCACGCGACTCACCCATACACGAAGCGTTCGACAAAAGCTATTCTTGCTATTTTCACAATAACACTGCACTCTGATTGGTCAATTTGGCGCTCGTAGATGTGCAAAAATGACAATGATCATAATCGCCTAGAAACGTCACATATGTAGCTAAACGACACCCCAGCAGCTGATTGTTATTGTCCAGGGCTGCCCAAACCCTGTTTGTGTACTTTTGTTGTCCAACTGAAAAGGAAGCATTTGCAGAAGAACTGAGTGGCCAAATCATCTTAATCATGTTCATAAATGTTACATGGGAAAACAATTTAAATGAATTGCAAAACACCTTAAAGCACAAACATACCAGTCTATCTCACTACATCAGATATCACATAATGTCAAGTTCTCACAATTTTGTGTAGGTAGTTCATGATTTGATTCCCACTTGTCACCAGCTCCAAATCAAATTTATTAACATGGTCAGACTTGACCCATACCTTTTATTTCTTTCCTTTTGAGGCTTTTAGCCATGGGTGTAGGTTTCTGAAAATTATTGGGAGGTCACAATGCATACATGAAGGCAATGGGTGGGCACAAATAGATTGGGGGCATACCACATAGGGTCCCCTATTAAAACTTGCTCTTTTGTGGGGAAGTCAACTATGGGGGACAAGTGCCGTCACAAAAGCATACGAAGCCACACCCCTGCCTTTAGCCATCGGCACCTAGGTACCCTAGAACTGACATACCAATATGAATAGTAATTTTAATTGCTATTTGCCGTGACTGGCACAGCATCATTCGTCTTCAACCGCTACCCTAGCTTCGCAGGTTTTGTGAAGCAATTCAGAACTGACTACATAATGCTAATCATTCGAATATCACCCAATATTAGCAAAACTTACCAACTCAAACTTCAGCTAAGGAGGCTTGAAGCAGTGGGTAGGTATCAATCGGCGTTGACTCAGATCGTTCAAACATGAATTTAAATGCTGACTAAAAGCAATACAGAATGGGAGACATCGCGGAGTTTCTGCCACCAGTCAAGGCGAGTGTGACACGAAAGGCGGCAGCCTGCGGCCCGCTAACGCTTGGAGTGTGTGTTGAATGGCTTTTGATGCTGGTTTTTAACAGTTCAGCGTAACATGTCAGTAACCATTTTATGGGATGGGTATTTTCCGTGTCACTAAATCCAGCGGAGCAGGTGGGGATAAGTTCCCGGTCGAGAAATCCGAGAAAAGGCATGGATTATGAAAAAATTCAAGAGAAGCCTCCTTCAAACGAACTAAGCACTCCCGTGTAGGTATCCATGTGCGGCACATTTAAAAAAGTCTGATTGTGTTGCTGAGATGTGGCATGATGAATATTTCAAAACAAGCATGAAATATGCTAATGTTTGCTTACCGAATGCCGACGATCTTCCTCATCCTCATATACTGTGTTTTGACTTACGGTCGGAGCAGTGCCTGGGAAAACACTTGCTCCCCCTCCCTGTGCTGGATGTGCCCTTCCAATAATTTCAACTTCTAATATTGGACCTTAATGTGGTGCCCCCCCCCCCAATCCATTTGGACCTGGCCATTGCCTTCATGTATTGTGCCCTCCTGATAATTTTCAGAAACCTACACCTATGCTAGGCATCTACCAGGGGCATTGTTGTGTATACCTTAAGAGTGCAGCTACCCCAGAGGCGGATACATGAGAGCACTGGGGTATGCTCCTCCCCCATGGGAAGATGGCGCCCATCTTACGGAAGTACCAGTCTGGGAATACTACATAGAATTCAACAAACCCCTCGCTCAATTTTCAGCCGAAGACGCTGCTCTGAGGGGAAATACGCCCTCTTGAGGGTAAACGGTGCCATTTTCAGTACGGTCGAGTGCACACATCCCTCCTCTCTACAGACATTCAGGAAAATACGCACTTCCAGGGACTTTCGCAGCGGCGGTCCTCCGAGGAAATGTCGCCCCCCCCCCCCAGATGAGTGTCGCCATGGAAATTTCTGGATCCGCCTCTGAATTGTCCGTGTGCGCAATGTTGAGATCCCCTGGCCGAAGCTAAGTCTGGAAAGCTCACACTGCATGCACAGGTGATGGTAGTTTCGAATATGAAATTTGATAATCTGGTTGGGAAATTACACCCAGGCGGGAACAAATTGTAAATTGTTATGCGTTGCTTTCGGACACTTAATATTCCTTTTCCACATTTCCATTAGCCCATGACAAAAACAAGGCAGATGGTAAGCTAAAAATATATGCTGCATACATGATGGAATTGAATGAGAGATAAACCGTAAACGATATCGTGCATTATGTACGAAACATCACACTAACCGCTGAGGACATCAGGTACACAATTCAGATCACATCACACAATATACAGGTCTCATAAGCGGCGGATCCAGGAGCAGAGCGCCATGCCCACCCATCATGCAAAGAGCGGAGGCATGGCACATGGGCATGCCCGGACCTTTTAGGCCCCTAGCGTGATTTTCAGGGGCCCAGTCTCTTTGGGTCTCTTTGGGGCCACCATCGTGATTTTCAAGGGTCGCCGCATGACTTTTTTGGGAACCCCAGCGTTATTTTTAGGGTCCCCGACTCGAACTTTTGAGCCCCCAGCGTGATTTTTAGGGGCCCGGCCAGTCTTTTTGGGTCCCCAGTGTCATTCACGACGACCACCGCAGTACTTCTTGGCCCCAAGCGTGATTTTAATGGGGCCGGCGCGACTTTTTGGGGCCCCCAATGGTATTTTCAGGGCCCCGGTCCCACTTTTTGGCAACCCCAGGCAGGGCCATTTTTTTGGGAGCCATGAAGCGATTTTGGGGGCCCCAATGTAATTTTCAGGGGCCTCGTTACAATTTTGGGGGTCTGTGCTCGACTTCTTAGGCCCAAAATGTGATTTTTTCATGGGCTCCGGTGCGATCCTTGGGGGCCCAGCGGGATTTTTCAGCGGTCTGGTGCAATTTTTCTGTACCCCGGCGACATTCTTGCGGGCCCCAACAGCTTCTCATGGATTGTGCGACAAAAGGGCAATCCCCTTTGCCCCTCCTTCGGTAGGCCACTGGCTCTATCCAGACACAGAAATTACCTATATGCGAAACCAGGAACTCAGCCCCGAACTCCCCCACACCAAGTAATTAATCTTAGGAAACTTCTTCCACTCCAATCTCCCGTTCTTCACAAGCAAAAGCCATGGACACGGCTAATGCGGCGGGAAATTCACGTCCTACTCGCATGTGTCGCCTCTCTGGCGGCTGCGTCTGGAAGCTTTCGCGCGTTGTCTCCCATTTCCGTTGATTTGATGACGTCTTAGTTGGTTCATTTAATTTTCATGACTGGATCCTTTCTTTTTACTAACTTTTTTCACATGTGTTATATATAGATGTACAAATGATATCAATTTTTATTTAAAAAAAGTGTAATATATGCCAATAAAATGTTAATGACGTCATTTAGTAACGAATGGAATGGAAGCGAATGGTAGTAACCTGGCTTCGCACAGCGATACGGCAACGAAATTGTTGACTTGGGACCCCATTTGTGCCTCCCATTTGATTTTCGAAGGACCTATGACTGGTCCTAACTGGGGTTTACGGGTGTTGATTTCTGAAAATTATTGGGGGGGGCGCATTCAGCTGAAGAAAAAAATAATTGGGAGTTACTCCAGCGTCCTGGAGGGCCTCCTTTCCCAGCATAAGGGGTAGCATGTGGGTCAAGAGGGGGAGGACGATCGCCCCTTTACATCTGGATCCGCCCACCCCCTGGGCTAGAGTGCATCAGGGGCCTTCTAATCAGGGCAACTATGAGGGTTCTAACTGGCCAGGGGTGGATACAAAATTTTTTATGTGGGAGGCACATTTCCACGGAGGGGCGACTCCGACGGAAACAAAAATATCTGAGCGGCGTGGAGCGGGGTTGAGGGAGCACTCGAGGGTGTGGTACGAGCCATTCAAAAAACAAATTGTGAGAACAAACCCGTAAGCTACTCAGTGGAGAGGATACATGTAGCTCATAAGAGCGCTTTAAGGCACAGTTCTCAAAACTGTTTCTGAGTGTAGGTTTAGGCTTGACCTGAGTGTAATGTAATTATCTTCTCGCTTCCCTTCCGAAGTGATGAGTTATTTTGAGTCTCGACAAAATTGTATCAACTAGGTAGACTCTGTCTCCCATACATAGTGAGTGGTTAGCAGTTAAACTTGCTAATTGTGGTTGAACCTTTTCCTGCCGAAATTTCAGATTTAACAACTGTAAATCTGAAAACCAAGCCATAAAAATGAAGTGAATTTTTACTTGATTTCAGCTCCTGATTGATTACTTGATTACCTCATGATTTCAGCATTGGGAAGGTCCTTGGCTCCGCCAATGCTTGGAATGCATTATTACCGTTCGTTCTGAATTCACTCCACGCTTTCAACCATCCGATGACAGCGTAAATGACACCGCTTTGATACCGCTTTGAGAGAACATGTCCTATGTTGTCCATTTGTTCCTCCCCAGATGAGCCCAGGACATGATTAGGGTCAAAATAAGCAGATACCTACATAAGCAAGACCGTGTGAGCAGTTGAATTCCAAATTATAGTCACCCGAAGAACAACTCAATGAAAGTATTTGGATACACTGAAAACCGGTTTGAGAACATGTTCGTTAGGTTGCTCACGAAAGGACAGTTATCGGAGTCAATGTTTTGAATGAGTGCAGTTTTTAGGCAGTGAGAATCTATATTTTGCGGATTTATGTCATGGACCAAGTAAGCTTCTCAATATTCATGCGTAATTCTATCGAGGCATCGTGAGAAATAATGCAGGTCTCAAGTTTTATCAAGTTACGGCTACCATGAGAATAGATGCTGGATTCATCGTACATTTTCTTCCAACGGCGTCCGGCCGCCATTGCTGTGCAATCTGTCCGGAGTTACCCAGCTACAGCTTCACAGTGACTGCAGTCAGAAGTGCACAGATAATTGTGGAGAACAAAGGTATGTCGAATTGCATGACATGATATTCCTTAAAAATTGTCCACAGCTGCTTGCTATGCTTCCTTGCATCATAGCTCTGGTTAACTGCAAGGCGGCAATTTCGAGAGCTCAAAATGTTACGCCTTTAACAGCTCCTAGTAGCTTGTGGAACGACATCTACAGTGAAGCCTTGTGGTTTTGTGCAATCATGTTTTATTGGGCTCAAATGCATTAAACACCGTCTTCATTGGGGTATAAACGTGTTCGGCAAACAGCACAGGCTATTTTCCGTGTGTTCCAGGAACCGAACAGTGGTGTTCGGAACACAGCACGTATATCTGCACCTGTTAAAACAAGTGAAGTGTGTGCTGAATTCCGAACACGGACTTAATCATTTTAAGCCCGCAAGGTTGCACTTGGCAGGGGTGGACCTAATAATTATCATGGGAAAGGGGTGCAGAAGGAGAAAAATACGTCCCTTCGGGTTGGAGGTGTCCCTTCAGCAAACTTCAATGTACCTCTCCCCCACCTAACACTCCCACTCCCCGACTGAACAAATTTTTCCTCCGAAGACAACCCTCCGAGGAAATGTGCCCTTTCCCTAGTAATAATTACTGTATCCGCCCTTGACAAGTACAACATTCCGGGCTTGAAATGCTGAAGTCCGTGTTCGGAATTCAACACACACTTCACGTGTTTTAACAGGTGCAAATACGCGTGCCGTATTCCGTGTTTAATACATTTGAGCGCCATGAACATTATTGCACAAAATACAAGGCTTCACTGTAGCTGTCGTTGCACAAGTTATTATTAGCCGCTAAAGGCGTAACATTTTGAGCTTTCGATATTGCTGCCCTCCAGTTGACCAGATCTATAATTCAAAGAAGCATAGTAATCAGCTGCAGACAATCTTTGAAAGGATTATAATGTCATGCGATTCAACTTACCATTGTGCTCCATAATCATCTGCACACATCGGACTGCAATCACTGTGAAGCTACCTCCCACCGTTAAAGTGTGAGGTGTCCTCCTTGACCAGCACCTTAACTGGGATTTTAACCGTCTCAAATTTATCTCACGTTCTCACTGAACTGTCTCCAGCTGCCGATTGACACTCTCCGACAGTCCCGTCACGGTTGAAGACGGTTGGGTGGTGGCAGAGACCATGCCTGTGGCAGGTTTCTCCTCCGTACCCCATGGGCTGTTCCAACATATCTGTTTGGGAATACAAGAGGCCCAGAGCGCGGCGTGGAAAACAACGGGCAAAGAAGTTGCGTTCTACCTGAACTTGCTTTCGGCGTAAGTCCTTGGAGCCCGTGGTGTCTCCTTTATGCCTGTGTAGGTGAACATTATGCCTAGGCATATGTCCAAGTCCATGAACGTTGCCTACGAGTGACGTAGCGAATATGCAAACGGCGATGATATTTGATGCAAAGCATGCCTGTTTCTATGATACATTTTTGGAATACATTTGTCAAATAAACAGAATGTTGTGGTGCTCACAGCTCCTCTTCAATGACTTCGCTGGCCATCGCCAGGACATCATCCTCTGAGGCAGGATGAGCGGCATGTGTGGCAGATGACGCCGGCGATAAGTGTGCGGCACTCTAGAGCTGGACATTAAAAGTATGTTATGTGACACTGGGACAGCTGTTCATCTGTCCTGTTTTAGCTGCGATACCAAAATAAAGCGTGCATTTAAACCTGAAAGAAGTTTCACATGAGAAACAGCGCGGGTCATTTATACCAATAACCACTCTCAGTTGAAGCATGTATTGCTCAAATGAAACCTGAAACTAGTCTTATTTGAATAATAGCTTCGAATGTTGAAACCAATAGCTATTCTCAAGTGAACTGGCTTCAGCGAGAACACAAATATGCTTGTTGAGACTTTGAAGTGCTCTTACACGGGTACATTTGCGACCCACGAAGAGTCAGTGTGAGACTTGGGACTGGTCTCAATTGAGTATAGCTGTTTAAATTGAGATCAATTGCTATTCTTAGTCTGACTGGTTTCGCTTGAGACCAAAAGATAGTCTCCTCCCTGAGTCTTGAAAGTGGTTTCACATGAGTACATTTGTAAGTCTCAGCGCACTAGCATTCCCGTCTGAGAATGATGTTCTCAGCATATCGCGAACAGAGTGCTCGTTTTGTGTGGTCTGATTTGAATAGGGAAAATGAGAACGTTTCCTATTCTCAGATAATATATACTCTTCTCACAGTTTTCTCAGTGTATACAGGCTGTTCCTAGGTATTTGCAAAAATCTGTCTGAGGTGCCTCCCCCCTGGAGCCGTTTCTGAGATATTTACGGCACGAAAATTTGGTACGAAGTTGAAAAAAAGACACACATTGCACACAGATGGCAGCAGAACATTGCCACAGATGTCACACAGTCGAATACTGTGTGATCACAGATATCACACGTTATTGCACACAGATGACAGAGCATTGCCATAGATGTCACACAGTGCAATGCTGTGTGGTCACAGATGTCACAAGCTATAGCACACAGATGACAGCAGAACATTGCCATAGATGTCACACAGTATCGTATGACATCTGTGTGATCACAGATGTCACATGCTATAGCACACAGATGGCAGCAGAACATTGCCAAAGATGTCACACAGTCCAATACTCTGTGATCACAGATGTCACACGTCATTGCACACAGATGACAGAACTTGTCTGGGCAAGAGAGCGAGTGGTTCGTTTTTCCCCGGTGGTCGGCTTTACCCCACCTTCCGCTACGTGACTCCAGGGTTGTTCACATACTATTCGAGTTGTTGAGCATGTATTGAACATTTTCATCAGTTTGTGCTGATATACTTCTCAATTATGTAATACTGGGTTTATGAAGCGGTTTTCTTAAATATCCGAGAGCACAAAACATAGCCCGATAACGTACGTACGATGCAGTTAGTTTGGAATTCGCCTGTAGGCATAGACATTCCCGAAATTCGGCTTTCGCTCATATTTTCGCGAGATTACGCATGGGCTCATGAAGCGTTCTTTTCTGATAAATATTACTTGAAGTAGATTTCTTTTCAAGTCACTTACATACTGTACGCTAGTGATACATTAAGAAATCATCCCTCCATATTGTAAGTCCCATTTTCACAGTCGGACGTTATTGATACCATAACAAACACTTGCGGGGGATGGGGGGATGGGGTGTCGGGAGAGAAGCCGTGCTAGTTGGTAAACAACGGCTGTATTTTCACCGGCCGCGGATGAAGCCAGGTGACCACAGCCGATCAATATCACAGCCGTTGACGGCCGAGGCAAGGGAAGGCTAGGTGGGAGGAGACCGCCAGCCGTCGCCGGTACACCCACACACTACCCCGCCCCCTCTCGGCTGTCACAACGGTGTGAAGCGCACCCATTGAAAATCAGCAGCGCATCCAGGACAGTCCTAGCGGAAGCGGAGTCAATGGTGGCGAGTGGAGGTTGTCGGCGCCGGGTATGTGTTGTCCTGTTCTAAAACTGTGTACAGTTAACACTTTTTGGGTGAGTGAGCGGTTGTTATCCTCACACCTTAGAGCGCGGCAAAATGTCCTACTCCTGACGTTGGTGGGGTCAGTTTGACCTCCTCATCCGTACTAACTTTTGTTCCAAGCGAGATAAAGATGCAGTTAACGAAATGCTGTGGCTTCATTCCTGTAACTTCGGAATTACCTGAATATTTGTGTCTATCTGTTTTCGTCAAACTTCCCGTTCAGTTCATGCCGAATTACTCAATGTCGGGGTGCAGTCAGTCACCCGGACTCGCCGCAGTTTCTGACTCTGGTCGTTCCAGAAATGCGATTTCGTGCTTCAATGTCGATGCTATAAAATTAAAGACTTGGTCTAACCAGTGAAAAGTGCAAAGATCAAGGTCGAAACAGATTGAGCTAAACAAAGATAATGAGTGACACGAACGCAAAGCCAAACTTCTTCCATCTCTATGAGAAATTTAAGAAAATTTAACATTTAGCAATATGAAAACTCTCGAAATTGTTCACCAAAAGTACACAATTCACATTCACATTCACATTTCGTGACCATAATCACACCAAAAGCGAAATCGTTGTGCAAATTGCAATAATACAACAATGTTTACGTATCAATTGCGCGTATTATTATATCCTCCATAGCACATACGGTAAGTGTTCTCTCAGAACCATTCACATCATATCTCAGTCGTATGGCTTGATGTTGACTTGACACTTGAAACTCCATTTGAGAAGATAACGTGTCATTGCATATATGGCGGTGTTCAAAAACATGAATTGCTGAGAAGCGTGTGCATAAAAACATGCTTCCAGTTTAAACTGGAAGCATCAAACTTCCGTTTGATCTGGTGACCTAATAAGATATACATTTTCAGGCGATTACTTGTGTACAAAAGGCGCTCTTCAATTGTCGGAAAGTCTGCTAAATTTTGAAGCGATATCTTGCACGATATCTTTTCAACCAGAAACTATCACAGAAAAACAACCTAGGGGGTGAAGTTCACACCCGCTTACCCACCGATCCACCACACTGCGAGGTTTAATGACCTTACGCTACTTAATCTAAGAATCATTTAAATATACTACTCACATTAAAACCGATTACGAACTATAACTTACACAAGACTACTGATCGCCATAACGTCATGAGGTGATAACTTATAGGAACCACAGGGGCCCATCTGAGTTAAGCTTGTAAAGGAGACACTATAAGACGAAGAAAGGACACGGACACGCTCCAATCAATACCATATCCCAGTTCCTATATACCCCAACTTATCCAGCACCGTTCACTTAATGTTGCATTACACACCTCTCCACACCCATGCTCCACCAATAACCCTCAAACTCCTTCACGCGTGCCTGCTTAAAGAGGCCTGCACAGTAAACACCTACTACCAAAAACCTCATCCCAACCAACACGAATTCGCTTCCTTTTATTGCACAAATCAGAACTCAAAAACAAGATTATCAAACCTACGAAATATGTCCACCATATCCACCCTCTCACATATTTCTCGACAATTATCTCGAGAACCGAAAATTGTGTCCCAGATGCCCCCCAGTGCAGTTCATCTGCTGACGTCATCCTCTGCAACTCCTCACTCGGCTCCCCTGCTGTGGTTCCCTGCAGCTCCTCGTACAGCTCGTCTGCTGCGGTTCCCTGCAGCTCCTCGTACAGTTCCCCTGCTGCGGTTCCTGCAGCTCCTGCGGTTCTCTGCTGCGGTTCCCTGCAGCTCCTCGTACAGCTCGTCTGCTGCGGTTATCTGCAGCTGCTTGCGCAGCCCCCCCCCCCCGTTGGGTGCTCCGGGGATCCTCGTGCAGCTCCTCTGCTGAAAACCTCTACATCTGCCGGTGCAGCTTATCTGTGGTGCCAGCTTCGTCCTGAGCGATGCACAGGCGTGCTGCACCTCTGATGAGGTTCCCCGTCCCGGTGAGTTCCTACCCCGTAACCCATGGATGCCACCGCTCTGCAGCCCTATCACATTCCATAGTCCGATGATACCCGATCACCTGGCCTCAGTGGTGCCGTCGTGCTGGAACGGTGGCAACCCACCCCAGTCATGTCCTCCCCTGTCACCCCAGAGATGTCACTGCTGTACCCTTTGACTTTTGTCGACACCGTGACCCCAAAAGTGCCGCTGTGATGCATCCTGATTCCCCCGATCCCGTGACTCCAGAGATGTCACTGTGCTGTGCTTCTCTCGAACCGGTGACCCCAGTGCCGTTAACCTCGATGCCCCCCCGTGCCCGTGACTGGTTGGCTGGCCAGTATCAGGCTGTGCCAGGAATGGCCGGAGGTGGTCGGCTGTCGGCAGGTCTACGTGCTGGCGGCCCCTGGACGAGTCTGTCTGGAGCTGGGTAACCTGTCGACCACTGGACGAGTCTGTCCACAGCTGGGCAACCTGTCAACCACTGGACGAGTCTGCCCACAGCTGGGCAACCTGTCAACCACTGGACGAGTCTGCCCACAGCTGGGCAACCTGTCGACCACTGGACGAGTCTGTCCACAGCTGGGCAACCTGTCAACCACTGGACGAGTCTGCCCACAACTGGGCAACCTGTCGACCACTGGACGAGTCTGCCCACAGCTGGGTAACCTGTCGACCGCTGGACGAGTCTGCCCGCAGCTGGATAACCTGACGGCCGTCCGTGCAGCCTTCTCGTCGGCTGCGGCCGGTACGTCGTCTCGGCAAATGTATGGCGGCACGCTATCGTGTTGCTCGACTCGAGGTCACAAACCGTTTGGACTTCCACTGCGGATGACGACCGCCACGCGAAGTGCGACGTCAGCATTAGACGGCAGGCTTTGACAGCCCATAACCTAGGACATCACATGTTCTCACTAGCATGTACTTTCACAGTTTATTACACGTCAAAACCATATTCCTGTCTAAAAGCCAACGACACCTCTCTATATAACCATGCAATATATCCCCTCCCTGGTCCCAGATATGCAGCATGACCTTGTCCGCCTTGACCCCAGATCTGTGATATGATCTTGTCCGGCCTGGCCACAGATATGCAGCATGACCTTGTCCGCCTTGACCCCAGATCTGTGGTATGATCTTGTCCGGCCTGGCCCCAGATATGCAGCATGACCTTGTCCGCCTTGACCCCAGATCTGTGGTATGACCTTGTCCTCCCTGGCCCCAGATATGCAGCATAACCTTGTCCGGCCTTGACCCCAGGTCTATGGTATGATCTTGTCCGGCCTGGCCACAGATATGCAGCATGACCTTGTCCGCCTTGACCCCAGATCTGTGGTATGACCTTGTCCGGCCTGGCCCCAGATATGCAGCATGACCTTTCTCGGCTCGGCCCCAGACCTGCAGTATATCAGAGGATGGGCGAGGTTATAGTTGATATTTTTATTTCCTTTCATCGTGTTTTCCGTCGTTCTTTTTCCGTGGTATTTTTGGCTTTAGTGGAATAATAGTTTAGGAGAACAAATGTATCATAATGGTATCATATTAAGTTCCCCATTCACACCCAAACAGTTTTTCCTGGAGCCATCGACGATGTAACTGGCTTTGTTCTTTGTCTGAGAGGGATTCAGGAACATCTTTTTACTAATATCTGGCGGCGGGATCTGTCCAGCAAGAAACACGAGCGGGGAGTGGTGTAACCTACCCTGACTTGCTTACTATGAGCTACTTCTCACCCATGGAATTTAGCATAATGAGGTCACATGTATGGAAGGGCACTGCTGCCTATCTATTCATGGATAGGGAGCGAGATAAGCGGTACTCTAAGGCGATATTCCAAAAATCGTATTCTTTCTCGCAATTCGTATCTAATTCTGTCCCATTTTAAATGTATTTCACATACTGATGTGGTTAGAATAATGCACAAGAGAGACTGGCCAACACCGGAGCATTCGGATCGAAAGGAGGCGTTGTGGAGGAATCTACACCTTTACCACATTTACAATAAATTTACCTGCAACCTAAAATGTAGCAGGTAGAAATCAAGGGTGTACCTCATTAATTAATGCATGGGAACTTCGTTGATATTTTCATGGTCGAAATTTCTGACCATTACAAAAGTTTCTTATTGAGATACACACAAGCCATTTGCACCTACAATTTATATGGATCATGAGACAAAAGGTGTCACTCCACATTTTGTGTACTTTATATGATGCTCAGTGTTCACGTCCTCATCTATCAAATGAACATTCATAATGGTATGAACATACATTGTAATTCCCTGTGCATATATGGTGGAGCGCGTTGCTCTTAGACGCTTTCACAAATGTTAGTGACTCTGGACGAATACTAAAAATATGCGCAATGGGGTAGTTTGTGCACGTGATTTGTGGAACACACGTGTCGTACGGTGACTTCAGTGCGACAAACTGCCGCTAGAGGCGCTGGGGGTCAGATCACCGCGGTCGGTCACCTGTCGCGTTGCGTAGCCCTGCTTACCTTGCATAGCCTTGCTGATTATGCTCTTGTGAACTCGACAATAGAGTCACGAGTTCATTTGGCAGCGTGGTGCTCTTGGTTACACCTTAGCCCGCTTACTGGCCTTTTCCGCCGTTTTGAATCATTGATCACTCCTTGCAGCCTATCACAAGCTCAGAAAAATATAGCGCGTCACGCAAATTCCGAGATTGAGATAGTCAGATCAAAAACATAACGCACTGAACAATACGACGCCCGTGCACTTGAAGCTCGTGTATATTTAGGGCAGACGAGACAAGAACCATTTCAGTGGTAGTTTGAAGCTCAAGATGCAGCATATCAAGCACCAGAGCAATTCAACTCGGATGACACACACAACTCCATTTATTGCTTAAAAACCTGCATGATTCGAGTCGCCTATGAAGACCACTAGAAACGGTCAATGGCTACATGACATGTTGTTCCGCCGTGGTCAATCCTAGCATGAGGTGGCGAGCTAAATCAGCGACCCACATGACAATAAGAAACTTAGGAGTACCAAAATTATGCTGCAGTGCCCTCTATCATAATGAATGCCCTGCTCGAGCAGGCATGTGAGTGATCACTTTACCCGTACCATTACACAAATCTGTCATTTCCCAACAGCGCGTCGCATTTCCCAGCGCACGCCACCTATCACAAATGCTCCGCACCGTTAATACCAATAACGCTCACTAGATGTCGTCAGGACACGCCCAGCGCTGCCATCTGCTCCTCGCCCAGTCGGATCTTATCATCAATGTCTCGACCGTTCTCGATCAGTTTGGCCTTGGTGCAGATGAAGTGTCTGTAGTCAGCCAGTTCGTCGGCGCTGAGGTAGCACTCCAAGCAGGCGGTGACGACCCGTCGTCTGCGCTGTACCCCCAGCTCCAGCTGGTGTGCCTCGGCCAGCTGGCTGACCAGCTTGTCCCGCTTATTCGTCAGGTGCACCTGCAATGGTGTGGTGGTGTCACGGCGTGGTGGTGAGGCTGCTTACAGAGTCAATGTTGCAAACGCAGAGATCTTTGACGCTGTGCGGATGATCGACAGGTTACGGTAGCAGCAACTGGTGTGGACATGGACGAAGTCACTGAATCGAAGAACGCGACCCTGGCGAAAATATCACTGGCGAGGATGGACTTGCTTTCAATATTTACGTATCCGTTTATGGAGCTAAATTTCATCTGCGTGAATTTGTGGTGATGTGCTCTTCATCACTGAAGGTCAGATACAACTCAGGGTGATGTCCTCTGACGTAGATGTTACATGTGGATCTCCATGGAATGAGGGTGGTGAGCGTCAATAACGACAGCGCCGCAGTGCCGACACATCCTCTGTAATGTTACATGTGTATCTCCATGGAATGAGGGTGGTGAGCGTCAATAACGACAGCGCCGCAGTGCCGACACATCCTCTACGTCCTCTGTAATGTTACATGTGGATCTCCATGGAATGAGGGTGGTGAGCGTCAATAACGACAGCGCCGCAGTGCCGACACATCCTCTACGTCCTCTGTAATGTTACATGTGGATCTCCATGGAATGAGGGTGGTGAGCGTCAATAGCGACAGCGCGGCACTACCAACACATGCTCAAAATAGGCACCTCTGGCCAGTGTATGTGCGGCGTGCGTCACACCTGCCACCATATTTCCCACGCGCGGCGCCCGATACCTGACACCACACCGCCTCACCCGCTCCTCGCTGCCGTCAGCCGGCAGGCGGTCCATGTGGGCCTGCACGCGCGCCAGACGCCCGTCCAGGCCCAGCAGCAGGCTGGTGATGGTGGTCACCTGCTCGACAGACACGCGGTAGCGCTCGGCCTCGGCCGGCCGCACCAGTTGCATCACGCGTGCTGTGACGGCGGCGCCCAGCGCCGCGTTGGCCGCCGCCGCCGCCTCCAGCGCGCGCTGCTCCTCGCGCAGCAAGGCCAGACTGGCCGACACCAGAGACAGCAGCTCGCTGTGTCGGCTGCTGGGGATCTGTCGGCCGGGAGCGATGTAACCCGCGCCGCCAGATAAACACACACCCACATACACACACACACATACATACAGGCAGCGAAGTGTGTATTTGTGCTCTGTATATGGCTGATGTTCTTGAGTGTCGCTTCATAGATTGGATATCGCTGGCGTTGGGCCTCTGCCAACCTGCAGCTGCTGTTGTATGATAGCCCTTGGTCAGCAGCTCTACATAGTCCACGATGAGCTTGTTCCCACGCTCGGTCTTATCGTTGGCGTGGAGCCTGGCTACAAATGTCACCAACGGCCAGAAAGGCTCTCCGTCCCATGACAGACGGAGGACAACTGTACCAATATCCAGGCCCCGTAAGATGGTGCCCGAGGCCGGCCCACGAACTCGTCTAGCTGTGACGTCAGCTGACGTTCAAACTGACGCAAGACTACGGACCAAACACGACAAGCAAAGACAGCAGCAGGCAGCAGAAGATAGTCAGCAGCGCCATCCTCAGTCAAAAAGACGCTTAAAAACGAGCTACGTGCGGAGTGCAAATGTATTATGTGCAGTAGCGTAGCCAAGGGGAGGGAGTGGGGTGGGCGAAGGGGGCAGCCGCCTTCAGGGACCCTTGCGGGCCCCTCAAGAAGTCGGAGCAGGGGATCCGCAAAGGCCCCCTCGGCCGACGTGAAGGGCCCTTAGACCGACGAAAGGGACCACGAGTTGACGGAAATGGTCCCGGGCCGATGAAGAGGGGCCCCGAGTCAACGGAGGGTGCTCTCGAAGATGTTGAGGGCCTGGGCTGGGCCAACGTGGTTGACGGAGGGGCCCGGACCGTTGGAACGGCCTCCGGGCTAGCGGAGAGGGCCCCGAGCCAATACGAAGGGACCCTGAGCTGACAGCAGGGCCCAAGCCAAAGAAAGGCCCCCTGTCGTGATACAGAGCCGAAACTTTTGAAAAGAGGCCCCCGGCCTGCCGGACAAGACCCTGGGTCGTGAAAGAGAGTCCCTGAGACGACGGAGGGAGCCCTAGTTGCCAAAGGGGACTTGGGCTGTCAGAAAGGGCCCGGACGGGGCCCTTAGCTGTTGAAAGAGGGGCCTCCGCTGCTGAAAAGCAGTGGCGTATCCAAGGGGTGAAGGGGTCTTTGCCCCCTGGCGAGTCCGATGGAGTCCTCCAAACGACCGCCTTCAGGGGATCGCAAGGGGCACTCAAGGCGTACGGGCGGATATGTAACCCAGGACAAATTAAAGCACATCTAACAGTTTATGTCGAAAGGGCCCTTGAATCCTGAAGACGTTCATCCTGAGGGCTAGCAAGAGCCGTGAAGACAAGAGAGGCCGAAAGCTGGTATGCCCATGCCAGCTGGAAAGAGCAACCTCGGCTGAAAAGGGCGCCTAGCAGATGAGGAATAATCGAGAAAATGGGGGCCCCGAGGCATAAACAGGGCGCTGAGGGCCAGATATGGCTATGATGCCATTGGGGTTTGAGAGGGATCTGAGGGATGAACAGAACCCCTAAGAGCTGACGAAGACTAGTGAGGGCCCATCTCAGAGCTGAAATGCCCCCGACATGAGAGTAGACAGGGCTATTGAGGACTGCAATGGCCCCTAAAAGCAGGGGGCCTTGAACAAATGAAGAGGAGCTCTGAGAGTCAGAAGACTGAACTTGGACTTTCCTGAGGTTGAGAGCAACCTCTAATGCATGAACAAGGTCCCCTGAGAGCCAAACAGATTCCCTGTGGGCTGGCGATTACTGTGAGGAACAGAGCGCAGCCAAAGGGAACCAAAAATACACTAGATCAAACAAGAAATTGTGAGATTGTCACTGCGCAAGACCATAAGTTGTCCGCGCACTTCGCGCGCCAAACGTTTTCCCTGCTTCACTACATTGTTTTTTTTTTTTGGGGGGGTCGGCCCCCTTCAGAAAGTCCTAGCTGCGCCCATGGTGAGGAATGCCGAGGCCCAGCCTCAGAGAATAGAATGTTCTTGAAACCAAAGAAGCTGTCGATAATTGGGATGGGCCCCTCAAGGAGTTTGAGAGGGCCCCTGATCGCTAACAGAGACCCCTGAGAGCTAGAGTCCCTGAGGCTAACGATGGCTGTGAGGAATACTGAGGGCCCACCTCAGGGATAGGGCCCCTGACAGTTGGAGAGGGTCCATGACGAGTTAAAATTGTCACTGAGCGCTAGAGAAGACTGGACTGGGTTGGGCTGGGACACCCAAGAGGCCTGCAAACGGTCCATATGTGTAGCGTTGTCATGTTACCGAAGTTTCATCTGTTTTGAGTATGCTATGGATCAATGCAAATCTAGTGCATCGTGGCCTCGTATTTGGACTGTGGCGTCAAAACAGCACAGCGGTAACTTTTTCAAGCACAAGTTGTGTCGTGCTAAGCGTACATATTTAACGCTATTTCTCTGCATACGCTTAATGTAGTGGTTCACAAAATTGTTCGCTGCAGTCTGTTTTGGTGTGCACGCACACTTGCGTGTGTGTGTCTGTATGTATGTCTGTGCGGCACTCCGTCACAGCGTAACACTGACCTGTTGCATCACGTCGCGCAAGTGTTGTGGCCTCCGGTCCAGGCCGGGGCAAAGGTCGCCACTGTACCGGGCCAGCTCGCCGCCGCTGGAACGGTCATCGGGATAGTCACGGGCGTCACGGGCGTCACGGGCGTCACGACCACCAACGGGCTGCGGAGAATAACGTCACCTTCGTGCTTACCGTAGGCAAAAGCTCAGGTCCAGGTACCGGAGAAGGTGGCAACTTCAGGTCAGGTTCAAGATTTTGGGTCCAGGTTAACGAGCGCACCTAGGGGCCTCTCACACAACGTGAACCGGAGGAGATGGGGAAAATTCCGCTCCCTTTTGATGACGGTAACTACTGAAACTGGAAACGCAAAATTTGAGGATAAATTACAGCTGCAGTGAACTCTCTGCAGCATCACTTTTACGACCCGGTGTCAACGACGTCAGGGTCAAATGAGGTGAACGAACCAGACGGTGCCTGGCTCACAGCCACACCACGCCTCTGCCGAAGTCATGTAAAATGTATGGCAAGGCACATGCAGGGGCGCTAATTCTTGAAAGTGATGGGGAAGGGAGAAATATGCGGAGGGAATGAAAGGGCTGATGTTTATTCAGAGTCCACTCATGCAAAAATTAAAGTTATTTGAAGGGGGTCAAGCCTACATAGGGGGGTTGAACCCACCATGGGGGTAAGGCCCGTCAAAATGTACCAAATCGATACTCATGGGCACATGACAAAGAACTAAAAGGTCGCCCCAGTTCAGAGCAAGTGTAAAGAATGTTAATAGAAATGCTTCGGGTCACGCATTCGCACATTGGACAGCTGTTTCACCTCGCCGGCCACAAAGACAGACGTGGAGAGCCGAATCCAACAAACATGTCTGTGTAATTAGTGACGTCTGATGCTGTGTGGATGATCATTCAAAACGCGAGCATCAAGTTGTGGTCAGCGGAACCCTGCGGTGGAACAGAGACCTAAAGATGGCGGAGGTTTGACTTTTAATGGTGCGCGGACCAAGTAGAGATTAGGAAGTGAATTTAACGTGTACTTCCTCTTCTCCGTAGAGTCCCACAGACGGCTGTGTGCATCACATGATCGCCAATGCTCTCACTGGAAATGTTTCGAACTACAAGCGGCTATGCTTGATACAGATTCGAACTTACTATCTATTCAGCTTCAGTCAAATGTAGACAGAGATTTGTAGAAAGTGTTGTGGGTACCGTCTTCTACGCATACGTCTCGCCACTGGCTACACCTGTCAGTTTCTGGAGCAGTAAGCATTTCAAGCTGAAATGTGTTAATCGCGGCCAAACTGTCGACATCCACTCGACAAGTCGACGTGGCCCAATTGTCGACACCCACTCGACAAGTCGACGTGGCCCAACTGTCGACACCCACTCGACAAGTGGACGTGGCCCAACTGTCGACACCCACTCGCCAAGTGGCCGTGGCCCGACTGTCGACACCCACTCGACAAGTGGACGTGGCCCAACTGTCGGCACCTACTCGACAAGTGGACGTGGCCCAACTGTCGACACCAATTCGACACGTCGACGTGGCCAAATTGTCAACACCCACTCGACAAGTGGAAGTGAACACCATGCAGCTTAAGTGTAGTCTTAGATCATCACAGGGATGTAGAGGCAATACAAGCTTGGAACCTTGTGGTCCTTTGCAACACATTCTGCTTTACAGTGTTTGTCACAAAGCTCTGACACTCTACACACCAAATGGCTGCGTGCGAGCGGCACGTTTGTGTGGACAGCGAGCCTCGAACCTGCAACCCTTGGGTTGTAGGTGTTGAATGTGTCGAACGTCTGCACCACTACACCGCCGACCCAAGGGTTGCAGTGTAGTGGTGCAGACTCCTTCCCATTCCGCCACTGCCGCGCAGAGACCGTTTTTTTGTGCTAACACCTGAAGTGAATTGAAGCAGGCTGGTGGTCGAGGCGCCACCTGAGGGGAATGTACAGGTGATCAGCGCCATCTGGGCGAATTAGCTGTCCGGGTATCTACGAACCAGGGAACACCGGATCCTCACGAGGAATAGCTTGCACCAAAAGACCACAGCCACAGCGTGCCTCACAAAGTAGCGGACAATGTACTGCCCCACCATCATTGCAGTCTGTGGTAGAGGAGGGGCTGGCGTGTGGTTTCACCGAACAACTTTAGGCCTTCCAGAGACAGGTGCCACGCTACGACAAAGCAACTGAGGGTGAGCTGTCGCGGTTTAAATCCACTTCTCTGAATGCCACGCCCACCATCGTATCATTAAGTGACACAGTATTCGTAAGACAGGCCCATCATCTCCCACGTAGCGGGACCCGTAGCCCGCGGGTCAGTATCGACTGTACTTCTGACACAGTATTCGTAAGACAGGCCCATCATCGGGACCCGTAACGCGCGGGTCAGTATCGGCTGTACTTCTGACACAGTATTCGTAAGACAGACCCACCATCTCCCACGTAGCGGGACCCGTAACCTGCGGGTCAGTATCGGCTGTACTTCTGACACAGTATTCGCAAGACAGACCCACCATCTCCCACGTAGCGGGACCCGTAACGCGCGGGTCAGTATCGGCTGTACTTCTGACACAGTATTCGTAAGACAGACCCATCATCTCCCACGTAGCGAGACCCGTAACGCGCGGGTCAGTATCGGCTGTACTTCTGACACAGTATTCGCAAGACAGACCCACCATCTCCCACGTAGCGGGACCCGTAACGCGCGGGTCAGTATCGGCTGTACTTCTGACACAGTATTCGTAAGACAGACCCACCATCTCCCACGTAGCGGGACCCGTAACGCGCGGGTCAGCATCGGCTGTACTTCTGACACAGTATTCGTAAGACAGACCCATCATCGGGACCCGTAACCCGCGGGTCATATCAGCTGTACTTCTGACACAGTATTCGTAAGACAGACCCATCATCTCCCACGTAGTGAGACCCGTAACGCGCGGGTCAGTATCGGCTGTGCTTCTGACACAGTATTCGTAAGACAGACCCACCATCTCCCACGTAGCGGGACCCGTAACGCGCGGGTCCGTATCGGCTGTACTTCTGACACAGTATTCGTAAGACAGACCCACCATCTCCCACGTAGCGAGACCCGTAACCTGCGGGTCAGTATCGGCTGTACTTCTGACACAGTATTCGTAAAACAGACCCATCATCTCCCACGTAGCGGGACCCGTAACACGCGGGTCAGTATCGGCTGTACTTCTGACACAGTATTCGTAAGACAGACCCACCATCTCCCACGTAGCGAGACCCGTAACCTGCGGGTCAGTATCGGCTGTACTTCTGACACAGTATTCGTAAAACAGACCCATCATCTCCCACGTAGCGAGACCCGTAACCTGCGGGTCAGTATCGGCTGTACTTCTGCATGGAAGTCAGCTATGATTACGACTATGCTCACCTAATTCAAGCAAGATATTGGAGATGGAGACCGTTTTTGGCGATATTGTCATTAGGCATGACCAGACGGTGGTAACTGTCACTGCATCAGGTCCACTGCCCATCTAGATAGTTTTTCTTAAATTTTGTACTTGTTTTGCCTCATGCTGAAGTAATTAATCACAACGTGAAAATATAAAACCAAGGCATATATACTGACAAAGAAGGGCTTCTGTATCAATAATTATGGCACAATTTGGAGGACCGGGCAAAACGGGCACGACGAATACATGCGAACACCAGAGTGCCGGGGAAAATTTCCACTCAGTTAACATGTCCCGATTGAAACGCTTCACTTCCGAAGGTATCATCGATCGTATAGTCATCGTTGTTTCACACCACCAGTGTCGTGTTATCGTATAGTCCTTGTTGTTTCACACCACCAGTGTCGTATAGTCCTTGTTGTTTCACACCACCAGTGTCGTTTGTTGTTTCACACCACCAGTGTCGTTTGCTGTTTCACACCACCAGTGTCGTTTGTTGTTTCACACCACCAGTGTCGTTTGTTGTTTCACACCACCAGTGTTGTTTCACACCACCAGTGTCGTTTGTTGTTTCACACCACCAGTGTTGTTTCACACCACCAGTGTCGTTTGTTGTTTCACACCACCAGTGTTGTTTCACACCAACAGTGTCGTTTTGTTGTTTCACACCACCAGTGTCGTTTCACACCACCAGTGTTGTTTCACACCACCAGTGTCGTTTGTTGTTTCACACCACCAGTGTCGTTTGTTGTTTCACACCACCAGTGTCGTTGTTTCACACCACCAGTGTTGTTTCACACCACCAGTGTCGTTTGTTGTTTCACACCACCAGTGTCGTTTGTTGTTTCACACCACCAGTGTCGTTGTTTCACACCACCAGTGTCGTTTGTTGTTTCACACCACCAGTGTCGTTTCACACCACCAGTGTCGTTTGTTGTTTCACACCACCAGTGTCGTTTGTTGTTTCACACCACCAGTGTCGTTTGTTGTTTCACACCACCAGTGTCGTTTGTTGTTTCACACCACCAGTGTCGTTTTAGAGCAATATGACAAGAGCAGACTTATGTCTTCAACTTTATTGGGAAATTCATTTTTAAATGCTGTGTTCATGACCATACTGGAGGAGAAGAGTGGGACGATCTTGATAAGGTAAAACATTGATGGTCACGAGCATACAAAGGAACGCCAGTCAGCCAGCCGGTAGCATCGCTGGTTGGGAAGGTGCCGAGAGTGGCTAATAGACGGCAAAACGTGCCCAGAATGCGGCAGCACTTACTGCAGGGGCCAGCATCAAGTGGTTTTTCACCATAATTATTCTGATGTTGAGTGAAGACGACTTAAAGACGCTGATA
Organism: Ashinkailepas kermadecensis; assembly: GCA_034440615.1. Taxonomy (NCBI): domain Eukaryota; kingdom Metazoa; phylum Arthropoda; class Thecostraca; family Neolepadidae; genus Ashinkailepas; species Ashinkailepas kermadecensis. The sequence goes on along the minus strand of JAOTOM010005010.1, from coordinate 147,066 downwards.
AGTAGAAAGAAGCAAGCGCGTCAACATCTGTTCGTACGGAACAATCGAAGTAGCGCAAACGGTAATCGACGCTTGTTTGATGGTCCCCATTTATTCCACCAGTGTGGAGCGGGGGCGGGGGGGGGTGCTCGACGAGATGTGAAGGCGATAAGTCACCCTCTTCTCAAGTGGTGGATAGCCATGTGGAGGACGCCTTTTTTCCTCAAATGATGGATATCAATGTGGGGGACGCTTCTCTCAGGCTCAAGTGGTACATATCCTTATCTTTGTCTCAAATGGTGGATATCAATGTGGAGGACGCTTCTCTAAAACTCAAGTGGTGCATATCCATGCGGAGAGCGCTTCTTTGCGGTTTGATCCAGTCCAGTCCTGCCAGCCAGGTACTCACGTGTTTTGACCCGCCTGTGTGGATGTGGACGTGTACACACCGGCCGGGGCCGTTGAGGTGCGCCCTTCTGATCCAGAGCCGGCCAGACGGTATTCCGCCAGCTTCTGCTCAGGTTGTACACCATTGACGTAGCTTTTCTCAGGTACTGAAACACAAAAGCACGAAATGTTCCCTTTTATATATAGTTCAATGTATATGTTGACTAGGCAATAGAGCGGAATTCAGAAGCGCCATTGCAAGCGAGGGCGAGCACAGCCAGTCCGAGTGAAGTTGTATTCACATACGATAGGCGAGCTTGGTAATGTGAGCGACACGACACGACACGACAAGTTAGTTAGTTATTTGTGCTTTAGGGCGCTTCGACCAGAGTTGATCATTCGCGCCCATCACGACCCGACCCGACCCGACACGACCCGACACGACACGCCACGACACGCCACGACACGACACGACACGACCATCACGCTCTTCGTTGCTGACTCTTAATTGCGAACAACTGGCAACTTGACTTCTGCACCAAGATAATGTTACGGCATTGTAAAGTTGCCATGTCTCCATGTCATTGTGTTGTCAGAGGTTCATCAGTCTACCAGCTAATTGTACTTATTTTTATTGGGGCATGTTTTAACACTATTACCACGTGCGATTGTTTCACAACATAGTGTTTGCAGCGAGAAATGCGGCTCTGCCCGTGGTGTGCTACTGCCAGTTCCTCCGTGATAAGACATGATGGAATGCCACAATATTGATGTTATCGGACTGTCGTCTGTGGTGGCCGTAAAACAACCCAGGAGCAAGGTTATGTTGTAGAAAATCATTTTTTTCTGCAAGCGTTTGAATTTGTAATGTGGTGATCTTTGAGTGGTCGTTGATAACTATGCACAACTTAATAATCTAACTTAACTTTCCGTTATGTTTCCCGCATAAAATATGACGAGGTGTTCTATAATTATATTGAATAAACAAATAAAAATAACTAAGGTTTAACAACAAATGTAACAAATGAAATACACGACGTGTGTGTGTGTGTATATATATATATATATATATATATATATATATATATATATATATATATATATATATATATATATATATATATATATATATATATACAGCGATAAATATAACGAAAGCTGAATGTCTTCAATGAAAACTTAAATGTCAATTTATGTCCGGTTGTCATCGATCACCGCTCGTCATCGCACGGAGAACTATACCGAGGCATCCTACAGGTAGTTATTACGAGCGAAACCAAAGGCCGAGATAATCCTCCTTCAACTCCTCGAGAAAAACACACCGTGAGAGGCCCTGTCCGTCATGACGCTTTTCAACGGTATTAAGTTGTAACCAGGTGAGCTGGGATAATGAAACTTTCGCTACAAATGTGGACAAATTAAATGCGAGTTGCTCCGCGATGTCTGCTGGATTACACGTGCAATAGTGGTGCTCAGAAAATTGCTCGAGCACGAGGCACTGGGAAACGTTGCAACATTTCCCGGTACGTTGATTGATTCTTCTCATACTTCAACGTATTTCGTTCAATGAAAAAAAGGCAAAGTAAGCTAAAATACTCAGGTCATATGTCCACAATCCAGTGTCGCATAAACGTGGTACTAGCATAGTTCAAAATCCAATTGATTGTCATGTCGTATGCACTCACACCCATGACATGCATGGACCGGACATTCTGGAGTCTGAGCAAATCCTCAAAACACGTATGCTGAGACATGACTGTAATCAGAATATCGAAACCATGCCTGCGGCTAGCAACCAGTACTGTGTTTATAAAACTAACACGCCACGGTCAAATTCCACCAAGCAAGAATGAGGCTCCGTTGACTATCGATATGCGTCCATTGGGCTGCACGATAAATAATGTTGACAACCTCTTTGCTCCCCCCCACCACAAAAACACGATTGTAACGGTATCAGGACAAGTGATGTGGTAAAATTTACGAATACCCAGAAGAGCGTAACGCGTTTCATGCTGAATAATGTGTGCCCTTTTACTTATCTTTTTATAATTGCTCGGTGACAATCCGCATTCTTGAAAAACACCTTTCGTCGTCGCAAAATGCCCCAATTCAACCCCGGTCGCTTTCAGACAGTTCTTATAGATCGACACGCCGCAGAAATGCACGAGATTCAACTACACCCTTGCTGGCATTGAGGATCTCATTCGTCTATAACAAGAGCTTTCTTGGAAAGTTGTTGGGAAGTTCTGTTGGAGTTCTTATTTTGAAAGCGAATGACAACAAAACTTCATTGTGTGACACCATTAGCGTATTTGTAGGTATATTCGCTCAAGACAACCAAATTTATTAGTAACGGTTCAGCGCCTTCCACTATCGATTAAAGCTACCAACTGTCCAGCAAAGCTACCAACTGTCCAGCAAACGCGGCTCGTCTGTCTTCAGCAAGACGCTTTAACTTCACCCAAAGAATTAGCGCCAGGCGATGGTAGAATTGTTTCATCACACGTTCCCATGGAATACGGAACCCGAATTCAATAACGAGCAGAGGTTACGGATATCTGCATTGTCTGCATTGTCTGCGCTTGTATTTCAACAGATTGGCCTCCGATCTTCAACAACATCTGGACAGCCAATTGTTGCATCCAGTGTCAACGTCGCTGCCATCGGTGCCAATACGCTGCTGGCCAGTCTCCAGCCACCCTTAGCCAGCACCAATAATTACCACCGGCCGTGGGAGTGGGAGCCAACATGCGCCATGAAATGGATACTGTTGGCAACGCCTCCAACTGAGTTAATTCGGTCGGCTGAGCTGAACGTATGCCCAATAAAACGAACACCGAACGCGATGCCAGTGCCGGCCAACACAGGCGACAGTGTTGACAGACTGGCACGGAAGCTGCTGCAACACAGGCGACGGTGTTGACAGACTGGCACGGAAGCTGCTGCAACACAGGCGACAGTGTTGACAGACTGGCACGGAAGCTGCTGCAACACAGGCGACAGTGTTGACAGACTGGCACGGAAGCTGCTGCAACACAGGCGACAGTGTTGACAGACTGGCACGGAAGCTGCTGCAACACAGGCGACAGTGTTGACAGACTGGCACGGAAGCTGCTGCAACTTCCACTCATCAAACCTTTCTCGTCTCACAGCGAAAATCTGAATCCGCGAACACATACGTCCAACCTTGGGTTAGCTTTTGCCAGCATGTTTGAAGGCGAGGCTGAAACGTTTTCAAGCTCGAATCTATGTAGATCGACTCCCATATGCCTGATGGCTAAGATGAGAATCATTCAAGGACGGAGGAGCGAAACCCTCGCCCGTATCGGGTGGGGGGAGGTTTCCACCAATCGGGTTGTTCTACGATGTTCTGTGAACGTTTCAATGGATTACTCCCCAATTTTCAGTTGTCTCTGGGAATCCATTCCGCACCTGTTGGAAAAACAATTCGGTCGGATCAAGTAATGTGACAGAGCCATGAAATGAAATGTGGGAGCAATTCGGGGCAGTTTTCATGAATTGTGCCTGAGGCAGCTGAAAAACATTGGCGAATTGATTAAGCAAGTGACACATCGGTGACTTTTCTGGGTATCAGAGGCCAGTGACCTTTATAACCCAGAGGAGGTGTCACGCATGGGAGGTGTTACGCGGCGTCATCAGCGGCCTCAAGAAGACCTGCCTATCGAACATAACCAAGGAGGAGGAAGCACTGGGCGAGCTCGTTCAAGATAATTCGCTAGTCATCCGTCCTGCAGATAAAGGCTCAGGCATAGTTATTATGAACAGTGAAGATTACCGTAAAAGCTTAAAGGAGGAGGTAGCCAATCCGTCAACGTATCAGCAAACCGTAAAGGACCAAACCCCAGCTATACAGAGGATGGATACAACACTGGTATTCACCTTTTCTAAGGGATATATTGGCAAACATCAACGTCGCTATATGGTACCTAATATTCCACGAGCGGGTGACCTCAGAGGAAACCCGAAGCTGCACAAGGAAGGCTACCCCATAAGGGCCATAATTAGTGGGCGGGGCCATACCACAGAACGAGTAGCTGAAGTTGTCGAGCGGGAGTTGCGAGCACACGTGGAGGCCAGACTTGTGCTCGACTCAATTTCTTTTAGTCGACTCACATGTGACTCATAGATCTTTAGATCTGATTCGACTCATGATTCAGAGCAGGTCAAAATTATTTGATTCGACTCAATTCAGACAAACGAGCTCACAAAGCATGATTCGACTTGCGGCTCAAACAGACTGACAGAAATTTGAATTGATTCAGATCCGACTCAATGGTATCAGACTCATGAGCCATATGACTCAGTGTGCACTGCCCACACATTATATATATATATATATATATATATATATATATATATATATATATATAATATATATATATATATATAATTCCCTTATTTAATTAGACACATATAAATATGCTTTTGCATCAAAATGTCTGCTGAATAAATTGTTTTTGCTACAACTTTTTTTCCAACTCATGTTATATATATATATAATGTGAGGTGAAAACAAAGTTATAGCAAAATAACTTATTTCACAGATGTTTTGATGTCAAAGCATCTTATATATATTATATATAATGTGATGTGAAAACAAAGTTCTTGCAAAAATAAGTAAAAATAATCGATGCCAACGCATCTTCATCTGTGTCTAATTAAATAAGGGAATTAGTATTTATTTAGACACCAACGAAGATGCTTTAACATCGAAACATCTGTTGGATATATTATTTTTGCTATTACTTTGTTTTCACCTCACATTATTTATCATTCGTCATGAACTGTAATGGTTGGTATATATATATAAACGAAGCTGAGTTGCAAACACCACGACTAAAAAAAGAAAATAAGTATCTAATGCATTACAAAACTCCTGTAGTGATGTCAGTATTTTGTCTTACTACATATCAGACGCGCGTGTGACAAATAACAAACCAACGCAATTTTATTCAGTGCAGATACCTATTGCAGTGCAGGACCGTTTCGGTTCCATATTCTTTTTCACAATCACAACCTATTTCTGTGTTGTGTTCCTGGCACTAGGATTGACTCATGCATGATACTGATTGTAAATACCAAGCTTAACATTAATACTTATTTGTAGTTATTGTCATTGGTTTTTGGTAAATAACTTCAGTACCCCTCATTCTTTACTCACTGGCAGCTGACAAGTTCACAATTGTAATGCTGAGCATGAATAATTATGCCGTGTTTTTACTCCCTACTTTGTGTCATGGCATACTATTCACAAAGATACATGCTTCATATAATGTGTTCATAACTTGCATTTGAGTCATAAGACTCAAATGACTCATTGTGATTTGAATGATTCGACTCATGATTCGACTCATTAAAAAAAAAGAAAGATGTGATTCAACTCACGATTCAAGATATATTTTGGGGAAAAGAATCGATTCAACTCGCGACTCATCCAAAAATGATTGATTCATGAGTCGATTCTCGATTCAACTCGAGTCGAGCATAAGTCTGGTGGAGGCCCAGCCTACCTATGTGCGGGACACCACACACTTTTTAGGCATGCTTGCAAAGGCGGAGCAGCCCCTTCCAGAAAAGAATGGCTTCAAACCGCTAATGTTTTGCATAGACATGAGAAAATTATATCCCAGTGTGCCTCGTGTCGAGGGAATTGTGGCCTGTCGGCAGGCCTCAGAAGCCACACCATGCCCAGGAATTCCAACAGACAAGGTGCTGGAAATGATCAGTGTGGTTTTGGACAACAATAACTTTAGGATAGGAAATTCTGATAACTACGTGCAAGCAGAGGGAACGGCGATAGGATCTAAATTAGGCCGAAATTATGCATGTACATATCTAGGGCAATAGGAATCACGGCTGTTGCGTGAATTTTCTCCCAAGCCAATAATTTTATATCGCTACATTGATATTTTTGGAATCTGGACACACGGGGGGGGAGGGGAAGAACTCTGACGGTTCCATACAACAGCGAATGGCATTCACCCCAATATTCAAGTGGATCCAAGGTTTTCTACAAAGACAATGGAGTTCTTAGACGATTCCGTAAGCTTGCTAAATGGGGAATTCCAAACAGATATCTTCTTTAAACCCTCGGATACCAAAGCGTATTTACATTACCTGTCCGATCATCCCCCCCCCGCCATGTCAGGCGCGCCGTTCCCCCTCGGACTAGCCATGCGGGCTAAGCGGATATGTACGGGTAGGGCTACAAGTGGCAGATTGGGACGCTGAGAGAAAGTTTAGCAGAGGGGGATATCCACATAAAATAATAAGTGGAAATCTTGATAGGGCGATCAAAATGCAGAGGGAGGAACTACTGATTACAAAAAATAGGAAGGCACGGATGAAAGATGTTCCCTTGATAGTGATCTTCAGTAGCTATTTACCTGATATAAGAGGAATTCTCAGAAAAAAGTAGTCATCTTTTAGACAAATCGGAAAAGCTAAAAATGGTATTTCGAACTAACTCAATGGTAGCCTACAAAAGGGGAGACATCTTCCGAGACCATCTTGTACACCGCAAAACCCATACAATTATGGTAGGCAGGATACAGGGGAAGCAAACGCGCGGCAATAACTGTGTGATATGTAAACGTGTGTATATGGGGGGGGGTACAAGGTGAAGGGTCCCACTGGAATTGAGTGCACTTATGATAGGACGGTTGGATTGCATGACGAATAATGTTGTATATGGCATATGGTGCGCAAAATGCAGCTCAATTAAATTTTATGTTGGAGAAACAGGAGGAACTTTATATACCCGCATAGAAAATCATATATCAAGTATTCGAAAGCAGTACAGCACTCCCGTTGCACAGTTCATTTGCGTGAGGACGGTCATTCTATCGAAGATATGCGGGTCTGGAAAGAGTGTTGCAAAATTCAACGCAGTACAGACACGCATTAGGGAACAGAGGTGGATAGGGCTTCTATGCACGGATGTTAACCAGGGCGGAGAGAATACAAAACAAAACGATAACCTGATTGCTGTGAAATGGTGAAACGATAACCTGTGCTGTGGAATGGTGATGCACAGCGTGTGTGTACCATCGAGTGTGAAATGTATGTGTCTAGAGGAAGGAGGAGGTGTGCAAGTTTTGTCCGGTGATCTTTGAAAATCCAAGTAAATATTTGACGTAATTGTGGTGTGACGTGCTCTCAAACTGACGAAGCTTTGAAATAAAGAGAAACGTCTTGACAAGCTGATGTTAATTTAGCTACTAATACGGAGAGATAGCTGAATATTGCTATATATATATATATATATATATATATATATATATATATATATATATGTACATAGATATACAAAATAGTTTTACTTCCTATTTTAGCACGATTTGAAGCAAAATGGTACCACAGAACATCAGCAATGATAATTATCTGGGTTGGGCTAAAAAGCTATATTGCCAAAACATTTGCTCACGTCTGAGGAGCAGTAGCTAGGGTTGCCCATTCCTGGATTCGCTAGCGGTAAACTGAATCGCCGTCATGGGCTGCAGCGACGCCGATTGGCGAATACCATCAGTAGGAGGTGTGGGCACTCGAAACCCATCCACTCTTCTAGCTCACAACTCTGTCTCATTGAAGCTCAAATCGGCAAAAGCGGCAGCCTCGTCGATCTCAAGGGCAGCCGACCTGACGGTAGCCGTGGCTTGGCACGAGCGTCTGTCACAAAACAGCCGATATCCCAGCTGGTAATATATCGCGCTGACGATTGATGCGGGAGGCCGCCCAGAATAGGCTGGCGGAGGGCGGAGGGCGGAGGGCGGAGGGCGGAGGGCGGAGGGCGGAGGGCGGAGGGCGGAGGGCGGCTGGCGGAGAGCGGAGAGCGGAGGGCGGAGGGCGGAGGGCGGAGGGCGGAGGGCGGAGAGCGAAGGGCGGAGAGCGAAGGGAGGCAGGGTCGCGGCGTAGCTACCAGGCGCCCCATCGGGCCGTGTCGCCAAGAAAGAGTCGAGGGTGATCTTAGAGCAGCACGGGGCGCAGCCCACCGCTCTGTCCTGGCGACGAGACGTGGCGAAAGCACGCGACGCATCGCTAGATCTCCAAGATGATGGGCAAGACCAAGCCGCAAAACAACAGGTGATGGAGCTGGGGACTGGAAGGCCCGGGGCAGCCTTGATCAAATATAGCAGCTTCTGTGTCCGGATCACGAACATAAACAAAGAGCCCTTGTCGAGGCAGCACGACATCGAGACATGGCAAACATCTCATAAGACGCCAGAGAAATTCCTGCTGTCGCTATTGTAAAATTTCCAACCTGCGATAGGCACGATACTCCATTGCGTATGACCAACCGAAAATATTGCCAACATGGTGCCATTTACTCAAACTGACTACATCTACACATCAAGCCTACACAGTTACTTTGTACTGACTACATGTACACATCAAGCCTACACAGTTACTTTGTACTGACTACATGTACACACCAAGCCTACACAGTTACTTTGTACTGACTACATGTACACACCAAGCCTACACAGTTACTTTGTACTGACTACATGTACACATCAAGCCTACACTGTTACTTTGTACTGACTACATCTACACATCAAGCCTACACAGTTACTTTGTACTGACTACATGTACACATCAAGCCTACACTGTTACTTTGTACTGACTACATCTACACATCAAGCCTACACAGTTACTTTGTACTGACTACATGTACACATCAAGCCTACACAGTTACTTTGTACTGACTACATGTACACATCAAGCCTACACAGTTACTTTGTACCGACTACATGTACACATCAAGCCTACACAGTTACTTTGTACTGACTACATCTACACATCAAGCCTACACAGTTACTTTGTACTGACTACATGTACACATCAAGCCTACACAGTTACTTTGTACTGACTACATGTACACATCAAGCCTACACAGTTACTTTCGCAAAATTGTCATGAACAGGTGGTGTGATGAGTCAGTTGTTCACTTTCCTACCCCCGGGCACGGCCATATTCTTCTAACTAATATAAACCCGCTCACGCAGAAGTGGATAGAAAGCAACTTCGGTTATAAATGTTAGTGCCAATTTGTTTCCGAACACACTTATATGAATTTGGCATGCTTCACTTCGCCAAATGAAGTCATGGAATTCCTAGATTTCTAGATCTTGCGCTTGGAATTCCCAAATGGTGGATCAATAATAAAGAAAGGAAGCATAACTAGGTGAAACACTGAGCGACAGTGACCAGAACATTTTACTTTTTCATTGCGTGTAGTTTCTGTCATGACTGCTAATTCCGTTGAAGCACCTTGTTTTCTTCTTCCACATGGTCTTTGCGAGGAACGTGCAACTTTTGTGTTGCATTTTCAGACCACATGAATTATGAAGCTCAAAAGGGAGGTCAGAAAGACCTTTCTCTTCTCATAGGAACACGCCTCAACCACTCAAGCGACGGATCCACAAGTGATTATAAATAACAATAACAATACAACAAAACGATCACGCACGCCTGACGCGGTAACCTCAGTGCTGCCACCGAACTCACCTGACACCAGGCACTTTGTACCGAACTCACCGAACTCACCGCGTGACACCTCCTCAACCCTAGAGGAGGTGTCACGCGGCGTCATCAGCGGCCTCAAGAAGACCTGCCTATCGAACATAACCAAGGAGGAGGAAGCACTGGGCGAGCTCGTTCAAGATAATTCGCTAGTCATCCGTCCTGCAGATAAAGGCTCAGGCATAGTTATTATGAACAGTGAAGATTACCGTAAAAGCTTAAAGGAGGAGGTAGCCAATCCGTCAACGTATCAGCAAACCGTAAAGGACCAAACCCCAGCTATACAGAGGATGGATACAACACTGGTATTCACCTTTTCTAAGGGATATATTGGCAAACATCAACGTCGCTATATGGTACCTAATATTCCACGAGCGGGTGACCTCAGAGGAAACCCGAAGCTGCACAAGGAAGGCTACCCCATAAGGGCCATAATTAGTGGGCGGGGCCATACCACAGAACGAGTAGCTGAAGTTGTCGAGCGGGAGTTGCGAGCACACGTGGAGGCCAGACTTGTGCTCGACTCAATTTTTTTTAGTCGACTCACATGTGACTCAGATCTTTAGATCTGATTCGACTCATGATTCAGAGCAGGTCAAAATTATTTGATTCGACTCAATTCAGACAAACGAGCTCACAAATCATGATTCGACTTGCGGCTCAAACAGACTGACAGAAATTTGAATTGATTCAGATCCGACTCAATGGTATCAGACTCATGAGCCATATGACTCAGTGTGCACTGCCCACACATTACATATATATATATATATATATATATATATATATATATATATATATATATATATATATATATATATATAGATATATAATTCCCTTATTTAATTCGAGACATATAAATATGCTTTTGCATCAAAATGTCTGCTGAATAAATTGTTTTTGCTACAACTTTTTTTCCAACTCATGTTATATATATAATGTGAGGTGAAAACAAAGTTATAGCAAAATAACTTAGTTCACAGATGTTTTGATGTCAAAGCATCTTATATATATTATATATAATGTGATGTGAAAACAAAGTTCTTGCAAAAATAAGTAAAAATAATCGATGCCAACGCATCTTCATCTGTGCCTAATTAAATAAGGGAATTAGTATTTATTTAGACACCAACGAAGATGCTTTAACATCGAAACATCTGTTGGATATATTATTTTTGCTATTACTTTGTTTTCACCTCACATTATTTATCATTCGTCATGAACTGTAATGGTTGGTATATATATAAACGAAGTTGAGTTGCAAACACCACAACTAAAAAAAGAAAATAAGTATCTAATGCATTACAAAACTCCTGTCGTGATGTCAGTATTTTGTCCTACTACATATCAGACGCGCGTGTGACAAATAACAAACCAAGCAATTTTATTCAGTGCAGATACCTATTGCAGTGCAGGACCGTTTCGGTTACATATTCTTTTTCACAATCACAACCTATTTCTGTGTTGTGTTCCTGGCACTAGGATTGACTCATGCATGATACTGATTGTAAATACCAAGCTTAACATTAATACTTATTTGTAGTTATTGTCATTGGTTTTTGATAAATAACTTCAGTACCCCTCATTCTTTACTCACTGGCAGCTGACAAGTTGACAATTGTAATGCTGAGCATGAATAATTATGCCGTGTTTTTACTCCCTACTTTGTGTCATGGCATAATCTTCACAAAGATACATGCTTCATATAATGTGTTCATAACTTGCATTTGAGTCATAAGACTCAAATGACTCATTGTGATTTGAATGATTCGACTCATGATTCGACTCATTTAAAAAAAAAGAAGAAAGATGTGATTCGACTCACGACTCAAGATATATTTTGGGGAAAAGAATCAATTCAACTCGCGACTCATCCAAAAATGATTGATTCATGAGTCGATTCTCGATTCAACTCGAGTCGAGCATAAGTCTGGTGGAGGCCCAGCCTACCTATGTGCGGGACACCACACACTTTTTAGGCATGCTTGCAAAGATGGAGCAGCCCCTTCCAGAAAAGAATGGCTTCAAACCGCTAATGTTTTGCATGGACATGAGAAAATTATACCACAGTGTGCCTCGTGTCGAGGGAATTGTGGCCTGTCGGCAGGCCTCAGAAGCCACACCATGCCCAGGAATTCCAACAGACAAGGTGCTGGAAATGATCAGTGTGGTTTTGGACAACAATAACTTTAGGATAGGAAATTCTGATAACTACGTGCAAGCAGAGGGAACGGCGATAGGATCTAAATTAGGCCGAAATTATGCATGTACATATCTAGGGCAATGGGAATCACGACTGTTGCGTGAATTTTCTCCCAAGCCAATAATTTTATATCGCTACATTGATATTTTTGGAATCTGGACACACGGGGGGGAGGGAAGAACTCTGACGGTTCCATACAACAGCGAATGGCATTCACCCCAATATTCAAGTGGATCTAAGGTTTTCTACAAAGACAATGGAGTTCTTAGACGATTCCGTAAGCTTGCTAAATGGGGAATTCCAAACAGATATCTTCTTTAAATCCTCGGATACCAAAGCGTATTTACATTACCTGTCCGATTATCCCCCCCGCCATGTCAGGCGCGCCGTTCCCCTCGGACTAACCATGCGGGCTAAGCGGATATGTACGGGTAGGGCTACAAGCGGCAGATTGGGACGCTGAGAGAAAGTTTAGCAGAGAGAGGATATCCACATAAAATAATAAGTGGAAATCTTGATAGGGCGATCAAAATGCAGAGGGAGAAACTACTGATTACAAAAAGTAGGAAGGCACGGAGGAAAGATGTTCCCTTGATAGTGATCTTCAGTAGCTATTTACCTGATATAAGAGGAATTCTCAGAAAAAAGTAGTCGTCTTTTAGACAAATCGGAAAAGCTAAAAATGGTATTTCGAACTAACTCAATGGTAGCCTACAAAAGGGGAGAGACATCTTCCGAGACCATCTTGTACACCGCAAAACCCAGAAAATCATGGTAGGCAGGATACAGGGGAAGCAAACGCGCGGCAATAACTGTGTGATATGTAAACGTGTGTATATGGGGGGGGTTACAAGGTGAAGGGTCCCACTGGAATTGAGTGCACTTATGATAGGACGGTTGGATTGCATGACGAATAATGTTGTATATGGCATATGGTGCGCAAAATGCAGCTCAATTAAATTTTATATTGGAGAAACAGGAGGAACTTTATATACCCGCATAGAAAATCATATATCAAGTATTCGAAAGCAGTACAGCACTCCCGTTGCACAGTTCATTTGCGTGAGGACGGTCATTCCATCGAAGATATGCGGGTCTGGAAAGAGTGTTGCAAAATTCAACGCAGTACAGACACGCATTAGGGAACAGAGGTGGATAGGGCTTCTATGCACGGATGTTAACCAGGGCGGAGAGAATACAAAACAAAACGATAACCTGATTGCTGTGAAATGGTGAAACGATAACCTGTGCTGTGGAATGGTGATGCACAGCGTGTGTGTACCATCGAGTGTGAAATGTATGTGTCTAGAGGAAGGAGGAGGTGTGCAAGTTTTGTCCGGTGATCTTTGAAAATCCAAGTAAATATTTGACGTAATTGTGGTGCGACGTGCTCTCAAACTGACGAAGCTTTGAAATAAAGAGAAACGTCTTGACAAGCTGATGTTAATTTAACTACTAATACGGAGAGATAGCTGAATATTGCTATATATATATATATATATATATATATATATATATATATATATGTACATAGATATACAAAATAGTTTTACTTCCTATTTTAGCACGATTTGAAGCAAAATGGTACCACAGAACATCAGCAATGATAATTATCTGGGTTGGGCTAAAAAGCTATATTGCCAAAACATTTGCTCACGTCTGAGGAGCAGTAGCTAGGGTTGCCCATTCCTGGATTCGCTAGCGGTAAACTGAATCGCCGTCATGGGCTGCAGCGACGCCGATTGGCGAATACCATCAGTAGGAGGTGTGGGCACTCGAAACCCATCCACTCTTCTAGCTCACAACTCTGTCTCATTGAAGCTCAAATCGGCAAAAGCGGCAGCCTCGTCGATCTCAAGGGCAGCCGACCTGACGGTAGCCGTGGCTTGGCACGAGCGTCTGTCACAAAACAGCCGATATCCCAGCTGGTAATATATCGCGCTGACGATTGATGCGGGAGGCCGCCCAGAATAGGCTGGCGGAGGGCGGAGGGCGGAGGGCGGAGGGCGGAGGGCGGAGGGCGGAGGGCGGAGGGCGGAGGGCGGAGGGCGGAGGGCGGAGGGCGGAGGGCGGAGGGCGGAGGGCGGAGGGCGGAGGGCGGAGGGCGGAGGGCGGAGGGCGGAGGGCGGAGGGCGGAGAGCGAAGGGAGGCAGGGTCGCGGCGTAGCTACCAGGCGCCCCATCGGGCCGTGTCGCCAAGAAAGAGTCGAGGGTGATCTTAGAGCAGCACGGGGCGCAGCCCACCGCTCTGTCCTGGCGACGAGACGTGGCGAAAGCACGCGACGCATCGCTAGATCTCCAAGATGATGGGCAAGACCAAGCCGCAAAACAACAGGTGATGGAGCTGGGGACTGGAAGGCCCGGGGCAGCCTTGATCAAATATAGCAGCTTCTGTGTCCGGATCACGAACATAAACAAAGAGCCCTTGTCGAGGCAGCACGACATCGAGACATGGCAAACATCTCATAAGACGCCAGAGAAATTCCTGCTGTCGCTATTGTAAAATTTCCAACCTGCGATAGGCACGATACTCCATTGCGTATGACCAACCGAAAATATTGCCAACATGGTGCCATTTACTCAAACTGACTACATCTACACATCAAGCCTACACAGTTACTTTGTACTGACTACATGTACACATCAAGCCTACACAGTTACTTTGTACTGACTACATCTACACACCAAGCCTACACAGTTACTTTGTACTGACTACATGTACACACCAAGCCTACACAGTTACTTTGTACCGACTACATGTACACATCAAGCCTACACAGTTACTTTGTACTGACTACATCTACACATCAAGCCTACACAGTTACTTTGTACTGACTACATGTACACATCAAGCCTACACTGTTACTTTGTACTGACTACATCTACACATCAAGCCTACACAGTTACTTTGTACTGACTACATGTACACATCAAGCCTACACAGTTACTTTGTACTGACTACATGTACACATCAAGCCTACACAGTTACTTTGTACTGACTACATGTACACATCAAGCCTACACAGTTACTTTGTACTGACTACATGTACACACCAAGCCTACACTGTTACTTTGTACTGACTACATGTACACATCAAGCCTACACAGTTACTTTGTACTGACTACATCTACACATCAAGCCTACACAGTT
The DNA here is from genome assembly GCA_034440615.1 of Ashinkailepas kermadecensis. Taxonomy (NCBI): domain Eukaryota; kingdom Metazoa; phylum Arthropoda; class Thecostraca; family Neolepadidae; genus Ashinkailepas; species Ashinkailepas kermadecensis. The sequence goes on along the minus strand of JAOTOM010005010.1, from coordinate 131,804 downwards.
ACTTTCGCAAAATTGTCATGAACAGGTGGTGTGATGAGTCAGTTGTTCACTTTCCTACCCCCGGGCACGGCCATATTCTTCTAACTAATATAAACCCGCTCACGCAGAAGTGGATAGAAAGCAACTTCGGTTATAAATGTTAGTGCCAATTTGTTTCCGAACACACTTATATGAATTTGGCATGCTTCACTTCGCCAAATGAAGTCATGGAATTCCTAGATTTCTAGATCTTGCGCTTGGAATTCCCAAATGGTGGATCAATAATAAAGAAAGGAAGCATAACTAGGTGAAACACTGAGCGACAGTGACCAGAACATTTTACTTTTTCATTGCGTGTAGTTTCTATCATGACTGCTAATTCCGTTGAAGCACCTTGTTTTCTTCTTCCACATGGTCTTTGCGAGGAACGTGCAACTTTTGTGTTGCATTTTCAGACCACATGAATTATGAAGCTCAAAAGGGAGGTCAGAAAGACCTTTCTCTTCTCATAGGAACACGCCTCAACCACTCAAGCGACGGATCCACAAGTGATTATAAATAACAATAACAATACAACAAAACGATCACGCACGCCTGACGCGGTAACCTCAGTGCTGCCACCGAACTCACCTGACACCAGGCTGTTCCACCGGTCCTCTGGCCGCTCCAGCGCCTCGGGCAGCCGGCGCGGGTCGAGCAGGTCCCGTGCCGAGGCACCGGCGGTCCGCTGGTGTCGATGCGTGCCGTTGAGCGGCAGGTGATGAAGGCCTAGTAGCGCTGGCGACTGATGGTCCTGTCGCTTCCAGCTGGTGTTCTGGGTCGCCGGCGGCTGGCCGCAGGTCACGCCGACCGCCGGCGGCTGGCTGGAGGTCACGCCGACCGCCGGCGGCTGGCTGGAGGTCACGCCGGCCGCCGGCGCCTGCCGGTGCTCGCCACCGCCCAGCAGCCGCTTCGCCGCCAGGCCGTTCGGCGCCGTCGACGGCTGGGGCGCCTGAGTCGCGCCGTTCCTGTCCGCGAAGGCGTCAACGGCGCTTCGGTCCTCTGAAGACGACAGAGACACGGGAGACGGCAGAGACACCGGAGACGCCGGACACGACCCGTCGGCGCCCGGTGAGCCGCCGGCGGGGACACGCTCGCGCGCGGTGAGTGGAGGCGGCCGCCTGTTCGAGGTGGTGCTGCAGCTGCTCTGGCGCACTGAGGTGGCAGACTCTAGCCGGCCGTTGTCAGCATGCTGTCGAATCTGGTGCGCCAGGGGCTCCACCGGTGCACCAGTCCGACGCGGGTCGACCTGGGCCAGCTGTTGGCCGCCGCAGCTGCCGCAGCTGCCGCAGCTGCCGACCACTACTCGCGGAGAGCCACTGTCGCTGCCCTGGGTTTCAACTTGGGCGCCGGCTTTTCGCAGCACTGGGTCACCGGCGCTGGGTCCGGCGCGTAATGGGTCGCCGCTTGGTACGTCTGGCCGCAGGAGATTGTCGTCACGGGCGGGTGATGAGGCGGCGCCGTCTGCCGGCTGACGGTCCTCCAGCGGGGGCAGGTTGGCCGCGCCGGGCAGTGTCACTGAGGCGGGCAGTGTCGCCGAGGCAGGTTGCTTGTCGGCCGCGCAGGGCAGTACCACCGAGGCGGGCAGTGTCGCCAAGACGGGTCGCTTGTCGGCCGCGCCGGGCAGTACCGCTGAGGCGGGCAGTGTCGCCGAGACGGGTCGCTTGTCTGCCGCGCCGGGCAGTGCCGCCGAGGTGGGCAGTGTCGCCGAGGTGGGTCGCTTGTCTGCCGCGCAGGGCAGTACCACCGAGGCGGGCAGTGTCGCCGAGGCGGGCCGCTTGTCGGCCGCGCAGGGCAGTACCACCGAGGCGGGCAGTGTCGCCGAGGCGGGTCGCTTGTCGGCCGCGCCGGGCAGTACCGCTGAGGCGGGCAGTGTCGCCGAGACGGGTCGCTTGTCTGCCGCGCCGGGCAGTACCACCGAGGTAGGCAGTGTCGCCGAGGCGGGTCGCTTGTCTGCCGCGCAGGGCAGTACCACCGAGGCGGGCAGTGTCGCCGAGGCGGGCCGCTTGTCGGCCGCGCAGGGCAGTACCGCGGAGAAGGGCCGCTGCCTCCCTGCTGAATGCAATGCACGTGGTGAGACACCAATGGCGTCTGACGTCAATAGACTGCCAACATACCACCACCAGGCGGACCAGCACGAGTCACGCTCTCGCTGACGAGGGACATACGAGACACGTGGCCAGCGAGCCAGAGCTGCCAATCACATCCGGCAGGGCGGATGCTGACTATAGCTGGAGGGTGTTCGAATAGATATCCATGACGGCGACTACGCTGAAATTTCGAGCGCACCTTGTGTGCTACCTCTGCACAATAGACGAAATGTAGCGTCTGCGCAGACATGTGATGGAGTGGAGATTGATCTGCTAAATCCACACAACTGTTATGGGTAGGGTTATGGGTTATGAATATGGTTATGAAGTACCACCCTTCAATAGCGCTTGACGTTCGTTTACGTTGCCTAAGAAATCCTGCACTGTCGTGGGATGGAACTGCCGAGCAGCCAACAACGGGGCGTCGCAGAGTAGACACACATTGCATGATGAAGTCAACTGCATCAGGACCGCATTTGATGCGAAACGGATATTTAAAACAAAACAAAAACACACAAATCCGTACAAAACGACGCAATACCGTTGAAATAGCGTTTTATACCTTCAGCACTAGTCACACAAAACGTCATACTTTATTTTGCCCATTGCGTTTTAAGATGAAGCCGCAACGCGCAGACAATCGTGAATGAAATGAATGGAATGGAGCAAAGTTCACATGAGCGATCTCCCCCAAACAGGACGTCGCGCTTTTGGGAGCTTAGGTGTCTTCTTCGAAAGCAGTTTTCATCTCGCTTTCTTTACACATTTTTCTGATTTCACAGCATCCACGGCATACTTCTTACATCATGATTTTACTCATCCTTTTGGCAAGTACCGAGTACGTTCAATACCCGAGAATTTCAGAGGATGTATTCGGGTTCCTTGCTTAAAGAAACGGTTAAATGCGGCGGTACCTCGCCTTGTGTATCACGGCGATCCAAGTGGTGTTCACATTGCTAGTTGCATAGATCATCACTACAAGGGCAGACAAACAAGATAATCTTATTGATCGTGAAGAACAAGGTCTGTTGTTGTTCAACATTGTGATCGCATCACAACCACTTTTTAAGCATGTACTTAATCATGATCCTAGGTTGACGTTCTGGGAGACCTTGGTAATGGAAACGACAAGCCAAAACATTGAAACGGCACTGAAATGAAGAAGTAAATGAAGGGATGAAAATATTTCATTATAATTCTACCTGACAATTTACTACTAAATATTAATGAATTCAAATTCCGACAACCTTAAATTACATTACCATCGACGTTGGCAAGGCTATAGAACACAAGGTAGAACGCTCCGCTTCCCAAAAAGGGAGACCCTTCAGCCGACCATCAATTATATAAACTTGAGCCGACCAATCAGCGTTTGACGACCTCCGCCGATCGTGGCAATAGTAAATGCCGTAGGGCAAAACTTGTGGAAGCTATTATTCATATATTGTTCCATTGTTCGTGCTAATTTTCTACAAAGGCATTCTTGCTACTTTAATCTTGATCTTTAATACTACTTTATCACAATGTCACCGCTAACAGGGGAAAACATTTGATATTTGTGTGGATGTCACCGGTTTCGCCGCACTAAAGACAAAATTTGTTTGTTTACCATTATCACGATCGACGGAGGTCGTCAAACGCTGATTGGTCGGCTCAAGCGTCTCCCTTTTTTTATTGGACTAAAATGCTGGAGCGCACCCCCCCCCTGGACGTTGGTAGTACCCTACACGCAACGCCACGCCACGAGCACGTCATCTCGACTCCACATACATGACTGCATCAACATGGAATCTCTACTCCACACATATAGGTCCACTTACATGTAATATCGACTATACACAAGCGAACCGACCAGCATCAATCTGGACTCCATATACATGACGCCACCAACATGGAATCTGGACTCTATATATATGACGCCACCAACATGGAATTTGGACTCTATATACATGATACCACCAACATGTAATCTCGACTCTACGCAAGTAGCACCGCCAACATGTAATCTATAATCTATACAAGTGAAACTACCAGCATGCAATCTCTCCTCTACACCAGGGCTGGATGCTTACTGTGGGTCCTGGGTGGGGAGAGGAAATTGTCTGGTCCATCTCACTTGGAGGATAATCTTCTTTCCGTTCGTTACATCACACTCTTTTGCGCATTCCAGCGAACTGTGAGCATTAAAACAAACATTTGTGCATTTCAATGCTTGAGCCTCCCAGTGCAAACACGGAGAAGATTGAGAGAATGGATAACTCTGGAGAGGATAATGGTTGGTTGGTTATTGGTTTTACGACACGTCGACCGTTGAGTCATGTAGCGTCGCCAATCTCTCACGCCGATTGGTCGCGGGCGAAGAGTAGCGACAGGTGAGACTCGAACCCACAACCTTTCGATTGTGAGACGAGCATCTTACCCCTAGACCACTCGTCCCCTGGAGAGGATAATGGATAACGGATAACATTATCCTCTAGAGGATAATGTTCCGGATGACAAAATCCAAGAATAGCCTGTTTTTACAACCCTGCTCTACACAAGTGCCGCCACCGGCACGTGACCTCTACCCTACACAAGTCGGCGCAGATGACCGGGCCACCGCTGTCAGCACGTGATCTCTACCCTACACAAGTCAGGCGCAGATTACCGGGCCGCTGCTGTCGGCGGCCGGCCATCTCTACCCTACACAAGTCAGGCGCAGATGACCGGGCCGCTGCTGTCGGCGGCCGGCCACCTCTACCCTACACAAGTCAGGCGCAGATGACCGGGCCGCTGCTGTCGGCGGCCGGCCATCTCTACCCTACACAAGTCAGGCGCAGATGACCGGGCCGCTGCTGTCGGCGGCCGGCCATCTCTACCCTACACAAGTCAGGCGCAGATGACCGGGCCGCTGCTGTCGGCGGCCGGCCATCTCTACCCTACACAAGTCAGGCGCAGATGACCGGGCCGCTGCTGTCGGCGGCCGGCCATCTCTACCCTACACAAGTCAGGCGCAGATGACCGGGCCGCTGCTGTCGGCGGCCGGCCGGTTGCGTCACAGGCAGTGTTGCTCCAGCGTTGTTCCACGGCCAGGCGCCGGCATGAAAGGGAGGGCAAGGGTGCCGACCGACAGGCACGTGCAGGGGCGTGGTCGACCCAGATAGCCGGCTCGTCACTCAGAGCGGCAGACCGGGCATCGGTCAGAGCAGACGTGACCGACGCTGGACCACAGGATTACCCACGGGCTTCGCCGGGAGGGGAGTGCACTGTGTACATCGGGAAGCAGTGGTAGTGCGGACAGGATCCACCCGCTGACGACCAATGCGTTGGTTGGTTATTGGTTTTACGACACGTCGACCGTTGAGTCATGTAGCGTCGCCAATCTCTCACGCCGATTGATCGCGGGCGAAGAGTAGCGAGACGACCAATGCGTCGCGACGACAGTTTTCCCGGCGACGTCACAGCGGAGAGACTCGCCGCGACGCTTCAGCATACAATTGGCTGCACCAAGCGCGCCCATCGCGCTGGTGCACACTGGTGCATACTGGTGCACATTGGTAAACACTAGCGCGCGCTGGTGCACGCTGGTGTACACTGGTGCACATTGGTCCACATTAGTGCACATTGGTGCACACTGGTATAAGCTAGTGCAAGCTGATAAACGCTGGCGGTGGTGGTTGTTGGTTTTGCGACACGTCGACCGTTGAGTCATGTAGCGTCGCCAATCTCTCACGCCGATTGGTCGCGGGCGAAGAGTAGCGACAGGTGAGACTCGAACCCACAATCTTTCGATTGTGAGACGGGCAACTTACCCCTAGACTACTCATTCCCTGATAATCTCTGGCGCGCGTTGGTCCACACTGGTGCACGCTGGTGCACGCTGGCGTGCGCTGGTACACACACCGTCTATCAAAGACCATCTGTTGAATCGGAGAACAGCCCGATCACCTTGCCGACTGTCTGGCCTGTTTGCGCCGGCCCAGTCCGACAAGGTCATTGTATCGTTGGCTCCGGCAAGGCTCCGGGTAGAGGTGAAGCGAGTCCGGCCGACTTTAAACCACGCTTGAATCGTTAATTGAAGATGAAGCGCACATGGAAGCATGCGTGGTCACCTTTATCAGCGGTGTGGAGGAGCTGTCCGTCACTGGCCGGCTGTCTGAGAAGCAGCTGCCCCGCAGCTGGCGGGCCGGAGCCGGAGCAGGAGCCAGGGCCGGGGCCGAGGCCGGAGCAGGAGCCGGAGCAGGAGCAGGAGCCAGTGCCGGTGCCGGTGCAGGAGGCGGAGCGGCTGACCAGCGGTGTCGAGGTCGAGTGGCGCGGTCCGGCCGGCGGTGTAGGAGACAGCGTGCGCCGGTATCGGCCCTCGTGGCCAAGCCGCCAGTCGCGTCGGTGCGCCATATACGAGTCCTTGTGGTAGGTCCTGGCGGCAACGGGGAGCACCGGGTCACGACGGTCACGGAGCTGGGGAGGTCACGGCCCACGTCCCACGGAGCTGGGGACGGTTGCGGCCCTCGTCCCACGGAGCTGGGGACGGTCACGGCTCACGGCTCACGGCCCACGTCCCACGGAGCTGGGGACGGTCACGGCCCTCGTCCCACGGAGCTGGGGAGGTCACGGCCCACGGGTCACGGAGCTGGGGACGGTTGCGGCCCTCGTCCCACGGAGCTGGAGACGGTCACGGCTCACGGCTCACGGCCCACGGATCACGGAGTTGGGGACGGTCACGGCCCACGTCCCACGGAGTTGGGGACGGTCACGGCCCACGTCCCACGGAGCTGGGGACGGTCACGGCCCACGGATCACGAAGCTGGTGAAGGGTCATGGCCAGGGTTTGAAAAAGCTGCGTCCTTGAGTTTCGTAATCTAGGAAATTATCCTCTTTGCAAAATTATACTCTCCTGTAAGGCTGGATAATCTGTGCTCTTGGTCAATGAAATCGTGCAATGTTGCCGTTTTCTGATAAAATGGCTAGACCTGTGGATTTCTACTCAGACTTTTGTTTGAATAATATTACACTTTGCAGATATGGAAGAACATCTCTTGGAATACCTAGACATCTGCATTCTCTGAACGGTTCACAATCTTTGATTGATGTTCATCCAGTCGTGGGCATTGTTTTGCTTCCAATTCTCATATTTCTGAAATACACGCTATAAATAGGATCCTATCCTAACGTTGGGGATTAAATATATACATTTTTACTGCCATATACAAACAAAATCATCACCTCCAATTTTCAAGGCCAGAACGTTACACTTCCCAAATCCCAAACTGAAAACTACCAGCCTAACGGGTAACGAGTCACGACGGTGACTGAAGCATTGATGTTGGGACGGTCACGGTGGCCATGTGGATTACGGGGATCGTGAGGTCACGGGAGTTCAGTGTATGTCAGTGAAGATGGGTGGAGCTAATCTGCGAGCATCAGTGGAAACGTATTCTCGTATCCGATATTCAGCCAAAATCGCCAGGTTGTCCAGCCGCCGGTTTAACTAGGGACGCTGAGCACATCCCCATTGTTTATCATACACATTGCATTAAGATGCAGGTAACAATCGTCAATGTTAACCAGGCGTTTCTGACATTTGCTTAGATTCACACACCAGCTTGTTTACTTTATCTTATTTTCAAGACTTGGCATGCCCATGTAAATGGTGTTTTTTTCACGCTTGTACCTTCTGCAACCGTGCTTTTGCATACATCCAGTACAGGACTGCCAAAAAAAGAACCGATGTTTTTGTCTTGCTTGGTGTTCCATGCAGAATTGCCATTTTCGCAAATCTTTGAGGTACAGTGATCCTCTCACCAGATCGGGCTAGATCCATACCTGATCCATAAGTAGTTTGCTCGGCCAATTATTAATAAAGAATGACGCCATAAAGCAAAGCAAACCATGGAAGTAACACCAGATGTGCCATAAGGTTGCGAATAACTCATCCAGGACGACATTCATTCGCTCATTCGCTCATCGCTCACGTGAGCAATGAAGCGCGGCGCTCGCCTTTTTTGCTATATTTCTGTTAAATATTGTGTTGTAATACATTTTGCCAGCTCGTCGACACGAGTACGTAAACTATGCAGAGCCAAAGTCAAATCCTGCGAACACGGACTCCGCCACGATCCATATCGAGGGGGTAGATCCTCTCAACTTATTTCTGAAATTAGCAGTAAGCCATGGGCGCTGCATGAGACCGCCTATAGCAGCCTGCAAGATCCCAGCCCCATCGCTGGGATATAGCAGCCTGCAAGATTCCAGCCCAATCGCTGGGATATAGCAGCCTGCAAGATTCCAGCCCGATCGCTGGGCTATAGCAGCCTGCAAGATCCCAGCCCGATCGCTGGGATATAGCAGCCTGCAAGATTCCAGCCCCATCGCTGGGATATAGCAGCCTGCAAGATCCCAGCCCCATCGCTGGGATATAGCAGCCTGCAAGATCCCAGCCCCATCGCTGGGATATAGCAGCCTGCAAGATTCCAGCCCCATCGCTGGGATATAGCAGCCTGCAAGATCCCAGCCCCATCGCTGGGATATAGCAGCCTGCAAGATCCCAGCCCCATCGCTGGGATATAGCAGCCTGCAAGATCCCAGCCCGATCGCTGGGATATAGCAGCCTGCAAGATCCCAGCCCCATCGCTGGGATATAGCAGCCTGCAAGACCCCAGCCCCATCGCTGGATATAGCAGCTGCAAGATCCCAGCCCCATCGCTGGGATATAGCAGCCCAAGATCCCAGCCCCATCGCTGGATAGCACAAACAGCCCATCCGGGATATACACCGAAAGATCCCAGCCCCATCGCTGGGATATAGCAGCCTGCAAGATCCCAGCCCGATCGCTGGGATATAGCAGCCTGCAAGATCCCAGCCCCATCGCTGGGATATAGCAGCCTGCAAGACCCCAGCCCCATCGCTGGGGTCCGTCCATCCCTGCGGCAGAGCGCGTGCCTGCGGAACTTCAGCAGCACAATGGCAGCTGCACGCCAACGGGTGTCCGCCCGCCAACGGGTGTCTGCCCGCCAACGGGTGTCCGCCCGCCAACGGGTGTCTGCACGCCAACGGGTGTCTGCCCGCCAACGGGTGTCTGCCCGCCAACGGGTGTCTGCCCGCCAACGGGTGTCCGCCCGCCAACGGGTGTCTGCCCGCCAACGGGTGTCCGCCCGCCAACGGGTGTCTGCACGCCAACGGGTGTCCGCCCGCCAACGGGTGTCTGTAGGTGTGAAGGTGTGACGCAAGGGTGTTGCAGCCAGGGTGTCGCCCGCCAACGGGTATCGCCCACCAACAGCCCGCCAACGGGTGTCTGCCCGCCAACAGGTGTCTGCCCGCCAACGGGTGTCTGCCCGCCAACAGGTGTCTGCCCGCCAACGGGTGTCTGCCCGCCAACGGGTGTCTGCCCGCCAACGGGTGTCTGCCCGCCAACGGGTGTCTGCCCGCCAACGGGTGTCTGCCCGCCAACGGGTGTCTGCCCGCCAACGGGTGTCTGCCCGCCAACGGGTGTCTGCCCGCCAACGGGTGTCTGCCCGCCAACGTGTGTCTGCCCGCCAGCAGCCGGAACAACCAAACCAAGCTAAATAATGGTGTTTGCATTACGTCGAACTCCCAACTTTCTCGTTCCAAAGTTTGAAGGCTGCGTCCATCATGCGAGCACCGATGCATACATCCGATGATATGGGACAACAAATAGAGATCGATCATCCCATCTATCCCATCATGACTATCCAAACTTTGCCACTCAAACCATTAAACACTTATCCGAAAGTTCAGGCGGGGCAGTTGAATTCGACGATAGGCGCGCGAGTTAGCCGTGGTCCGGCCGGCCGGTCATCAGTCACGACGATGGGCGCGCGAGTTAGCCGTGGTCCGGCCGGCCGGTCATCAGTCACGACGATAGGCGCGCGAGTTAGCCGTGGTCTGGCCGGCCGGTCATCAGTCACGACGATAGGCGCGCGAGTTAGCCGTGGTCCGGCCGGCCGGTCATCAGTCACGACGATAGGCGCGCGAGTTAGCCGTGGTCCGGCCGGCCGGTCATCAGTCACGACGATAGGCGCGCGAGTTAGCCGTGGTCCGGCCGGCCGGTCATCAGTCACGACGATATGCGCGCGAGTTAGCCGTGGTACGGCCAGCCGGTCATCAGTCACGACGATAGGCGTGCGAGTTAGCCGTGGTCCGACCGGCCGGTCATCAGTCACGACGATATGCGCGCGAGTTAGCCGTGGTCTGGCCGGCCGGTCATCAGTCACGACGATAGGCGCGCGAGTTAGCCGTGGTCCGGCCAGCCGGTCATCAGTCACGACGATAGGCGCGCGATTACCGTTCGGCCGGCCGGTCATCAGTCACGACGATAGGCGCGCGAGTTAGCCGTGGTCCGACCGGCCGGTCATCAGTCACGACGATAGGCGCGCGAGTTAGCCGTGGTCCGACCGGCCGGTCATCAGTCACGACGATAGGCGCACGAGTTAGCCGTGGTCCGACCGGCTGGTCATCAGTCACGCCTCGCGCCCCCATGTGCCGATCATCGGATGTAGCGATGTGACCCGACACCGCCACTGATGACGCCGTCCAGTAGCGACATTCCAGCTGCCGCTGATGTCATCGCCCGGCCATCGTCATCAGCGCGGCCTTCCTCAGGCGTTGCCGCTGGCCGGCCGGCAGACACTGGGCGGGGCCACAGACCATAGCCCGGAGAGTCGAACGGTCAGCGGTGGCGACAGGAGGGGCCATGGAGAGGGAGGAGAGTGAAGGATGGACACTGGGCGGGGCAACAGACCATAGCCCGGAGAGTCCAACGGTCAGCGGTGGCGACAGGAGGGGCCATGGAGAGGGAGGAGAGTGGAGGATGGACACTGGGCGGGGCAACAGACCATAGCCCGGAGAGTCCAACGGTCAGCGGTGGCGACAGGAGGGGCCATGGAGAGGGAGGAGAGTGAAGGATGGACACTGGGCGGGGCCACAGACCACAGCCCGGAGAGTCCAACGGTCAGCGGTGGCGACAGGAGGGGCCATGGAGAGGGAGGAGAGTGAAGGATGGACATTGGCACATGCTGTGCACACTCGGGACGACAAGTGGTGACAAGGGTGATAATGAGAATGAGAGAGATAGAGATAGAGATAGAGATAGAGATAGAGATAGAGATAGATATAGATATAGAGATAGAGATAGAGATAGAGATAGAGATAGAGATAGAGAGAGATATGAGAGAGAGATGAGAGAGAATGAGAGAGAATAGAGATAGAGATGAGAGAGAATGAGAGAGAGAGAGAATGAGAGAGAATGAGAGAGAATGAGAGAGAGAGAGAGTGAGAGAGAATGAGAGAGGAGAGAGAATGAGAGAGAATGAGAGGAATGAGAGAGAATGAGAGAGAATGAGAGAGAATGAGAGAGAATGAGAGAGAATGAGAGAGAATGAGAGAGAATGAGAGAGAATGAGAGAGAGAGGAGAGAGAATGAGAGAGAATGAGAGAGAATGAGAGAGAATGAGAGAGAATGAGAGAGAATGAGAGAGAGAGAGAATGAGAGAGAATGAGAGAGAATGAGAGAGAATGAGAGAGAATGAGAGAGAATGAGAGAGAATGAGAGAGAATGAGAGAGAATGAGAGAGAGAGAGAGAGAAGGAGAGAGAATGAGACGAGAATGAGAGAGAATGAGAGAGAAGTTGTCTCTTTCCTCACGACGTATAACCAGTAGTCACCAGATGTGACCAGTCACTTGTGCCCACATCGGTACCTTGGCAGCGTCACACCGCGCGCCACTCGCCAACACGGCTCCGATCTTTTCTGGCCAGAACCTAACCTCTGGTGCCTCTCGTTGGCCTTGAAAACACGCGCAGGCCGCACACTCCCGTCTCCAGCGATGTGCACGCTGCACGCTGCACGTGCACAGAGCACGGCGTCTGGTGGTGTTGTCAGCTGTACATGACGCCTGATATGGGGCGGCACCCGATGCAGCAAACCGGCCCCAGCAGGTGTTTATTTACAGGGTCGTCGGATCGCTGTTACAGTCGCCCGCTGAACTGGACGCGGGTGGGTCACCGTGGCCGTCACGGGGGAGAGGGGCCCCGGGCTGTCACCCACCGAGCCGGGTAGACCCAGCCCAGGACAGAGGTGTCGTCCGCTGAACTGGACGCGAGTGGGTCACCGTGGCCGGCACGGGGGAGAGGGGGAGAGAGGGAGAGGGGCCCCGGGCTGGCACCCACCGAGCCGGGTAGGCCCAGCCCAGGACAGAGGTGTCGTCCGCTGAACTGGACGGGAGTGGGTCACCGTGGCCGGTACGGGGGAGAGGGGCCCCGGGCTGGCACCCACCGAGCCGGGTAGGCCCAGCCCAGGACAGAGGTGTCGTCCGCTGAACTGGACGGGAGTGGGTCACCGTGGCCGGTACGGGGGAGAGGGGCCCCGGGCTGTCACCCACCGAGCCGGGTAGGCCCAGCCCAGGACAGAGGTGTCGCCCGCTGAACTGGACGCGGGTGGGTCACCGTGGCCGGCACGGGGGAGAGGGGGAGAGAGGGAGAGGGGCCCCGGGCTGGCACCCACCGAGCCGGGTAGGCCCAGCCCAGGACAGAGGTGTCGCCCGCTGAACTGGACGCGAGTGGGTCACCGTGGCCGTCACGGGGGAGAGGGGCCCCGGGTTGGCACCCACCGAGCCGGGAAGGCCCAGCCCAGGACAGAGGTGTCGTCCGCTGAACTGGACGGGAGTGGGTCACCGTGGCCGTCACGGGGGAGAGGGGGAGAGGGGCCCCGGGCTGGCACACACCGAGCCGGGTGGGCCCCAGCCCAGGACAGAGGTGTCGCCCGCTGAACTGGACGCGGGTGGGTCACCGTGGCCGGCACGGGGGAGAGGGGGAGAGAGGGAGAGGGGCCCCGGGCTGGCACCCACCGAGCCGGGTAGGCCCAGCCCAGGACAGAGGTGTCGCCCGCTGAACTGGACGCGAGTGGGTCACCGTGGCCGTCACGGGGGAGAGGGCCCGGTTGGCACCCACCGAGCCGGGAGGCCCAGCCCAGGACAGAGGTGTCGTCCGCTGAACTGGACGGGAGTGGGTCACCGTGGCCGTCACGGGGAGAGGGGGAGAGGGGCCCCGGGCTGGCACACACCGAGCCGGGTGGGCCCCAGCCCAGGACAGAGGTGTCGCCCGCTGAACTGGACGGGATCCAGTCCAGAGCAGAGGTGTCGCCTCCCAGCCCAGGACAGGTGTCGCTCTCCGGAGTGGATGTATTCCAGCCCAGGACAGAGGTGTCCCTCTCCGGAGTGGATGTATTCCAGCCCAGGACAGAGGTGTCGTTCTCCGAAGTGAATGTTTTCCAGCCCAGGACAGAGATTTCACCCACTGAATGAATCAAAGTAGAAAGGAAGCAGTCCTGGGGCGACGATATGACCGTGTTCTTTATCGTGAAAACAACCTGTTGTCATAGTCTGATTATATCGTACAGGTACGAGGTCGGTAGGTATATGTTCAAAAAGTAATATGTCGAATATTCTGTTTCGTCTTTGAAGCAACACAATTATAACAGAAAACAGCGAGGTGAGCGTAAATAGATAAGCCACGAACTACTGAGCGAAACTACTATGAGCAGACAACGGGAGAAAATGGTTTACTATTGTGGCGGCTTTCTTTGTAACGGAGGTATCAGGTATCACAGCGGAGCCAGGTGTGGTAGTATGGATGCCAGTGCTTTGGTCGTTGGCAATGTCCTGTTTCAGTTATTGATGGTGCCGGATTTTTGGTTGGTGGTGGTGCCGGGTTTTCGATTGCGGGTTGCACCGGTATTTTGCTACCTAGTGGTGTCGATATTTCAGTTGGTGGTATTGCCGACGTTTCAGTTGGTAGTGGTGTCAACCGTCCAGTTGTTGGCGGTAGTGGTGTTTCAGTTGATGTTGGTGCCGATGTTTTAGCTGGTGGTGGCGACGATGCCTTGTCTGACGGTGGTGACCATGTTTCGGTTGTTGGTTGGTTATGGTTTTACGACACGTCGACCGGGTATATAGCGTCGCCAATATCCACGCCGATTGGCGGCGAAGAGAAGCGACAGATGAGACTCGAACCCACAATCTTCGATTGAACAACATCCCCTAACCACCCGTCCCCATGTTTCGGTTGTTAAGTTAGTCGGTTATTGTAGTTTAGAGGCGCATCGACTGCACAAGTCATACAGCGCCCATAACTTAGATATTTCGGTTGGTTGTTGTGGTGACTATGTTCTGATTGGAAGTGATAGTGACGATGTTCTGGCTGGTGGCGGCGGTGACTATGTTCTGGTTGGTCGTGGTGGTGACGGCCTGGTTGCGGTGGTGGCGGTGCTTTCGTTGGTGATGGCGGTGACGATGTTCTAATTGATGGTGGTAGTGGTGGTGACGGTTTTTTGGTTGGTGGTGGTAGCGGTGGTGACGGTGTTCTGGTTGGTGGTGGTAGTGGTGGTGACGGTGTTCTGGTTGTTGGTGGTAGTGGTGGTCACGGTGTTCTGGTTGTTGGTGGTAGTGGTGGTGACTGTGTTCTGGTTTGTGGTGGTGGTGGTGGTGACGGTGTTCTGGTTGGTGGTGGTAGTGGTGGTGACGGTGTTCTGGTTGGTGATGGTAGTGGTGGTGACGGTGTTCTGGTTGTTGGTGGTAGTGGTGGAGACGGCGTTCTGGCTGGTGGTGGTAGTGGTGGTGACTGTTCTGGTTGGTTGTGGTAGTGGTTGTGACTGTGTTCTGGTTGGTGGTGGTAGTGGTGGTGACGGTGTTCTGGTTGGTGGTGGTAGTGGTGGTGACTGTTCTGGTTGGTTGTGGTAGTGGTTGTGACTGTGTTCTGGTTGGTGGTGGTAGTGGTTGTGACTGTTCTGGTTGGTGGTGGTAGTGGTGGTGACGGTGTTCTGGTTGGTGGTGGTAGTGGTGGTGACGGTGTTCTGGTTGGTGGTGGTAGTGGTGGTGACGGTGTTCTGGTTGGTTGTGGTAGTGGTTGTGACTGTGTTCTGGTTGGTGGTGGTAGTGGTGGTGACGGTGTTCTGGTTGGTGGTGGTAGCTGTGGTGACGGTGCTATGGTTGATGGTGGTAGTGGTGGTGACGGTGTTCTGGTTGGTAGTAGTGGCACCGTGCCGCCAGATAATAGGACCTCGCGTGCTGTCTATTAGAGGTGACAAACACCACACACTTTGGGGCCGAAGACCGGGACCGGCCAGTCTGTGAACAAGCCCGGCTGGGGCCCGGTCAAGTGGACAGAATGAAGCCCGGCCAAACAGACCAGTTCTTTAAATATATTTTGCGTACATAAAGTAGTACCATTGATTTTGTTTTTTTTATTCACTCACAGAAAATGAATTGAAAATAAACCTCTAATCTAAACTTTATATTTTGAGTTCAGAGTTATTCATAGCAACAACATGCTGGTTACAAAACAATTATAAAAACATACATGTTCATACAAATTTCTTGCACTTCTCAATGACTGAAGCAGCACAATTATGACTACGTATGTTGGTGCCAATATTTCAAGCATTCAATATTTAATCATTTGTAAAATGTTGCATCATGTATTTAGTAATTATGCCATACTACTGACAGATTCTGATATCGAAACTGTAATATTCTTCACCCTTCAAACGTCTTGTGAATCCACTCGAAAAGTAATATATCTAGGCGACCATTTTTTCCGGCCTATTTTCGGCTCCATGTGTGATAAAATGGCATCTTTTGTACTATCTGTGGCTTAACTATAGTGTGTTTTGTCTATGATGTACGCACGTGCTTACTTGGCAATGTTAAAATAATGGTTTTTCGTTATGTGCGAGATGTCGAAACGAGTACAGTAGGATGTCCAAATCCGTCATGGAAGCGATGTTGCTTAAAATATCTTTTGCATGTTTGAAACTTAATTGTCATCCAATTCCGTACTTGTAAGCAAACTTTTCCTTTGTTTTTAGATATCTAATTAGAGATAGCTATGTTAAGAATCACGATGGAAATGTCTACGATATAAAATGGTTATATATGACAGACTACACCATAGGCAATCAGCAGCAAAACATTACACATAAATTGCATTCAATACACGATAAATACTCGTACCTGAATGGTTTTCCTTTTTATTGCTTCCTGCGTCGCATTCGCTTTCAGCCTGCACTCTGATTCTAAGACTTATTTCGTTGCAACGATGAGTAGCCTGACTAAACCAATGCATCAGGCAGGCAACCATCAACGATTATCATGCACGGAAATGAAATCGGAAAAGCTCCATGTATTGATCCCAACTGACGTTGGAAAGGCATGACTATCAGCTGGTGGTGTAATGCAATTAAATACGCTGAATTCTGCAGACAATTTTGATATGGGTTACGGTAGTTTGTGGATAAATTGAAATTATTTCGGTATGATTTGAGATGTATACTTTTTCAAGCATCATTCTAGCAAGCTGCATTCAATTTTGTTGAATTACCTTCACTGTCCTTTTATCTTACGATGCCACATAATGAGCGTCACATATCAAGATGGAAGCTTTGGGTGCGGCTATTATTATTTGGCGTTAATGGCGCACTGATAGCAAATCCTGGAAGGAATTGGGGTGGCACGAGTCAGGTTGTCAAAGCGTCAGTATGTCCAGCGACAAGACGTGGCATGTGAAGCGATGGGCGACCCGAACATGAGTCGTTTTCGATCATTCGTAAAACATTTTCAGAGTAATACGTTTTAAATATATTTACCTTAATTTCATTTCACAAATGCTTGTCATCCTACCTCGCTTTGCCTATAGTTAACACACTGACTAAGAAATTGGGGAGGATATTTGTACTGCACTGTTCCTGCTGCATTAATTCGGCTAAAAAGAAGAAGCGTTCGAAGAGCATACCCATTTTGTAGGATCCCAAGTCTTTAAGAACACCTTGACTGGTCCGGTTGTAACCGGACATCAACCGGCTGTACGGCAGGCAATCTGACCATGGAATATGTATTGCACTATAGAGTATGCAACGTGAAGTTCAAAGAATTCATAATATTGAGTGTTGAATTGTGAATCTAGTAGTATAATGATGAACACCTTGAATGTGGTATAATTGTGAATCTAGTAGTACAATGATGAACACCTTGAATGTGGGGTGCAGCATGCTACACATTAGTCGAAGATGAACGAATCATACCTCGTCCATGGTGGTAACCTGAATTTATTTTTATTAGTAATGGAAGTATTGGGCTGTGCAATTTAAGAGAAGCATAATTTTATAATTTTGCTGGAACTATGGAAGCCTGCTAGTATAGCATAATTTGTTTTGTAGTGTTTTTTCCTTGCATTGCCATTACACAAGTTTTAAAGAAAGTGATGTGAATTACCTATACAACGATGTACAAGAAGCAATAGCACTGGTACATCATCTTTATGCAATATGCTACAATGCCAGTCTGGTGCCATGGATCGGTGAAACCAACTGGCATTTTTGGCTAAATTGTAGTTGCAAGTCCTACTTTTGGAAGCTGCATATCATGAGCATGTTCAAGCTATCAACCAATGTCGTTCATGATCTGCTGTTTTCAGCAATTACCATGCCAGAAATCTTTAAAATATTTAAGGGTATATTTATCATCAAATTGTTCAACGCCTATGACAAACCTGCCGGCTGTAATGTGAAATGTGTCTTGCAAGATGCGTGGTGATTACCATCATTAGGCTTGTATCAAGTTTTTATTGTCTTGAATAATGAAATAAAATGATCTGACCGACCGGTTGAAAGAGCTGCATATACGCAAAGTTCGGTGAAAAAGTCCGCCGGTCCTAACCAGGCTTTCAGACCGGGCGTTCGGTCCTCACATTCGCCACCTCTCTAATGTCTACCGTCATTGGCAAGCTCACAAGGCGATACCCGAGTAGGCGGAGAGAATCAAATTGCATGGAGCTTGGCGGTCGGATTCTGTCTGAATAGAACAACGTCTCAATACTCTAATACTGCACGGCTTTTCGAAATTCCAGTGGTCGGACTCGAGCGTGTTAAGAACATGATACCTACGTATACCATGAAGATTTACTTCCCAACCACTCAAACGATATTTTTACAGGTATATATTAGTTCACATGTTGGGGACAAAAACTAATTTATATCTCGAAAAAGCAGGTATTCTTTGCTGTCTAACATAAACTGTAGATTGTGTACAAAGCCGTGGTTAGAACAGAAAAAAGCAAGCTTTGCATCAGCTTATGGAAAACAAATCACAAAAACGTATTAGGTCACGATAACGGCAGGCAGGCACGCACAGACAGCACACGCACACAGACAGACAGACAGACAGACAGACAGACAGCACACGCACACAGACAGACAGACAGACAGACAGACAGACAGACAGACAGACACACACACAGACAGACAGACAGACAGACAGACAGACAGACAGACAGACAGACAGACAGACAGACAGACAGACAGACAGACAGACAGACAGACAGACAGACAGACAGACAGACAGACAGACAGACAGACAGACAGACAGACAGACAGACAGACAGACAGACAGACAGACAGACAGACAGACAGACAGACAGACAGACAGACAGACAGACAGACAGACAGACAGACAGACAGACAGACAGACAGACAGACAGACAGACAGACAGACAGACAGACAGACAGACAGACAGCACACGCACACAGACAGACAGACAGACAGACAGACAGACAGACAGACAGCACACGCACACAGACAGACAGACAGACAGACAGACAGACAGACGGACAGCACACGCACACAGACAGACAGACAGACAGACAGACAGCACACGCACACAGACAGACAGACAGAGACAGACAGCACACGCACACAGACAGACAGACAGACAGACAGACAGCACACGCACACAGACAGACAGACAGACAGAGACAGACAGCACACGCACACAGACAGACAGACAGCACACGCACACAGACATACAGACAGACAGACAGCACACGCACACAGACAGACAGCACACGCACACAGACAGACAGCACACGCACACAGACAGACAGCACACGCACACAAACAGACAGCACACGCACACAAACAGACAGCACACGCACACGCACACAGACATACAGACATACAGACATACAGACATACAGACATACAGACATACATACATACATACAGACATACAGACATACAGACATACAGACATGCATACATGCATACATGCATACATGCATACATGCATACATGCAGACAAGTACATGCAGACATGCATACAGACATACAGACATGTAGACATGAGACATGCAGACATGCAGACATGCAGACAATACATACATACATACATACATACATACATACATACAGACATACATACATACATAAACAACATACATACATACATACATACATACAGACAGACAGACAGACAGACAGACAGACAGACAGACAGACAGACAGACAGACACGCACGAGACAGACAGACAGACAGACAGACGAGCAGTGTTAACAAACATTCAAGTAGACTAGAAGTATTGGCTATTTTAATTGATCAAACCATACTAGATTTCAATAGCCTGATTCATGACTTAGTTAGGCCTATGTTTTCTACTGCGGTCGCTATCTGCCAAAAAATGAGTATTCTAGGTCGAGCACGTTTTCAAGGTCAATTTTAGCATTTCCACCACTGAACTACATTGTACATCTCGACCTGCCAATTTCACTTACAAGCGCAACCGATGCGTCCCACGTCTCGCATTGGCATCGAAACGAAATTTTAAATGCCCAATATGTGCACAAGGCTCAAAAGCAGTATCCAGCCTTACGATTACCTAGCAAAGGAGCAAGAACACCTCGACTTAATTTTTGATCCCGGTAGGTATCATGCTCCTTGCTATAGCACACAATACTCAAATGCGGTTGAGATATGGACCTATTTAGACCAAGTCAATTTACCTTTACCTATGCTAACGTCGTGAATGTCACGTGCCCCATGTTTGCACTATAATATCGAGATCGTATCTGTATTTTCACTTGTGAAGGATAAATACCACCATGTGTGAATAGCTTAATAATGGTTTATAGGTTACTAATAATTTCGACAATGTGGCTGCTATATTGGGGTAAATGTGCGTAAGATATGCGCACAGCTTCTAACAAACAGTAATGTACTTCCAACCAAATTTGTATTTCCGAGGTCAGACAAGTTCAATCGCTTATTATAAGTTTGGTTAGTGTGACGGCGGATCTATGTCGCGTTAAATCTCATGTGGACAATAATTGTGTATTTATTTGGTGACCAAACTGTGGTTCTCTGACCCCGAACATGCGCAATGACTCCATAGAATGTCAACGAGGCAATAGCAAAATCGATTAGCGACCAAAAACTTTACACGTATAACTAGAACAATAGTTTCTTAATTTTCATTTCAATATGCAAATGATGGATCTTCATTCGGTGCGGCCAAATGCACAACTTTCAATGTACGAGGTGTCTGGCATGTCTCTTGACCTCGGATTACGAGGCCATTTGGCCAAAGCGAAATTAAATACAAAATACAATGCCACCGCTATATTTCTGCGATATTTCTTGGTTCAATTTTGTACGGATTATTGTAGTTACAACGTATTGCAATGAAGATATGAACAATCACAGACATTCTTGTAAGGTGACCTCTCAAAATACCCGAGGCTATAATTCATACTCTGATATAACTCACATTTACAGCTGACTTACGAGCCCAAGATAAGCCCACTCTATAAGCTCAATGTCGTTCACATATAAAACATCATGGTGTCAAAATGTCATTTGACCTGTGGATTTGTGGTAAATACCTCTGCTAAAAATGAAAATGAAAATACCAGGTGTAAATCTGAGTATCGAAGTGAAGACCTAAAACTCTGCAACGAAAAAGTTATTAAGGTTTGGAAAGCGAGACTGTCGGATCGGGTCGGGCCAGGCCTAGTCATTCAGATGAGTTCTGGCCGTATATGCACGGCAGTAGACTCGTTCGTGCTTCGCCCTCGCTAGTACCACAGGACCCGGGGGACCTGGCTCACCCAGAATGTAACAAGGCGAACAGGAAATTCAACAGCTTCATAATGCGGTTATTGGAACCGGTGCAAGCTACACCACCTCCCTCACATCCCTCCATCCATCCAGCCAGTGTGTTACACCGCCTCTTTTGTACAAAGTTACCGTAGTAATGAAGTGCGAAGCTTGAACGTCCAGGCCTTCCCACACACACACAAGCGCCGCGAGTAGAAAACCCTCCCACACCAATGCATCGCTACGATCCGCACACACACCGCATCTGCGAGCGGTGGGTACTCACTGCAGCACCAGCATCTTTATTTTGTCCATGGTGGGTCTGCGTCGACGTTTGGGTGACGATCCGGTTTGGTTCATGTGTCCAGCACAGCCAGACACGCCTGGTCACACGGGTCACAGGGTCACGCCAGCACAGACTGTTTGTGCCACCTAACATCGACCCTCCGGCAACACGCCGAGGGCACCTCCAGCCCGCAACTGACCGGCGTCGGGGCGACCTGCAGCCTTACACCGGCACTCAGTGCAAACCCAGCTGTCGACTCTCAGCGGGCAGCACTTCTGCTGAGGAATCGCGATGAAGGTGCTTCCGCTGCAGTGAATACCGGCCCAGCGGAGTATTCGCTGCTGATCAAAAAATGAAATTTGCCTCTCGCTCGTTCGAAGTTCAGCAGGATACTACTACGAATCCCACCACCAAAGTAATGCTTGCCGGTGTCCTCCCAGTGATGTGTGTCTCCCGAGAGCAGTCTCGGAGACGCGTGGATCATGGCGAGAGACTCCGACATCGCTCTCGCCAGAGGGCGAGTGAGAACATTTTATCACTCACATTTTCTCTCTTTTTCAGTAGGCGATGCAAAGTCACTACGCTCATGGCAGCTGTAGACTTCACGGTTTCATTGCGGATGCGCACCAGCACGGTTCCGGCTATATTTTTTGCAGCCAGGATAAAACGCCATTGGGGATGCTGGCTGAGCAAGTAAGTGCAGGGTCCAGGGTAATGACAGGAAATTGAAGTAGCGCAGCCACGGGAGGCGGCGGGTAACATACGGCAACATGAGGCCAATAATCAACATTTTCTCACTAAATAGTACAACGTATACATGCACATTTTCAAGCGTGTGATGAAATATAACATGCTCAGACAAATTTAATGCGCAGTTGCTAATGCTCAGTCACCTTCTTTAGCATCTGCCTGCCTGGCTGGTGTGTGCAAATTTTTGCCACGGTGAGATGCAACTTTCAATTTTTCATGAGCCGTGAATACACCGCTGGGCCAGTATGCACTACAGCGGAAGCGGCCTGCGCCGCGATTCCTCAGCAGAAGTGTTGCCCGCTGAGAGTCGACAGCTGGGTTTGTACTGAGTGCCGGTGTAAGGCTGCAGGTCACCCCGACGCCGGTCAGTTGCGGGTTGGAGGTGCCCTCGGCGTGTTGCCGGAGGGTCGATGTTAGGTGGCACAAACAGTCTGTGCTGGCGTGACCCTGTGACCCGTGTGACCAGGCGTGTCTGGCTGCGCTGGCCGCATGGACCAAACCGGATCGTCACCCAAACGTCGATGCAGACCCATCACTAGTCTAATCTTGTCGTAGGTAGTGCTGTTAGGTGTCGAAGGTCGTACTGGTCTTGTGTTCAAGAAAAGCAAGTCATTACTTGACCTATCTGACGTTGATTAAGGACATATATTGAGGTGGGCCATATATGCATAAGGGGATCTTGTGCAAAAGTCATAGGTATTCTGAATGCAAGCGTAACTTACACCACGCCACTTTACCACACCAAACCCACGCCTGGGTAAGTCGCGGCCACCAATTAATTGCCGTTCTAATCTCATTTGCACTTGCACAGGCCGAACTTCAATATGAAATTCCTAAGTCATTCATCCTATCCATCTAAAGTTAAAGATGATGTATGCATGCGAGGGTGATTGATGCCACACAGACACTCCGAACGCTCTCATAGCCACTAGCGGATCCAGGGAGGGGCCAATCCGGCCATGGCCCCCGAAGCGCTTAAAGGGGGGGCATAGTGTCTTCCCCCGAAACCAACGGAAGTAAACTAAATTAAAATGCAGTAACCTTTGCCGAGGTTAAAAAATAGCGTCGGAATGAAAGAATCTCCGATTTTAAATGTATTTTTTTAAATAGTCGTTTGGAAGCCAATATAGTAGCATAGTAGATTCTGACACACATCGAGGGTTCCATGCTGCTCAAATGCTGCTTGGAATGCTGCTTCCATGCTGCTTACAGCAAGAGTTGACAAAATCGGATCCACCAGTGTGTACACGTGCACGAACGTTGACGTGGTACAAGACGTTGACCGTGAACGTGAACGTTTTGTTAAACAAGAACAAAAATCCGGTAACTTAGAAACGGTGGAGGTAGGCGGTGGCCCTTACACAGGAAATTATGTTGTCATTAATTATTATTTTTTTAAATGGGCCCCTTTGCCAAATAGTGGTCGAAATCCGGTGCTTTTAACCAAAAATAGTGGGAGAATGGGCACCCTCCAAATCCGTTCGACCCCTCCCCTGATGCAATTCCTAGGTACGCCACTGGGGAGGGGAGGGGGGGATGACGCCGAAAACCGAAAGTTGCCCCCTCCCAAACCAGTGGGCTAGATCCGCCAGTGCTCATAGCTACCACCGGAAAATGTCGTGCGGCAGCGCACCATCGCTTAGCACACCTGCTCACGCATCCTTTGCGGATTGCTTGGTGAAAAAATGGTCAGATAATGTCGGGCTACCGATGCTTGACGTATTTTTGGAGGCGTGCTAAGCGCATGTCTGCGATATTAATAATTTTTGCCTGTTTTACTACAGTGTCAGATGGTTGGAATATCTTTTTTTCGGATATTGTCATACCATGTCTCATCGGTGACTTTCTTAAGGTGATGTGAGATCACTGACCCCAACATCCCCGATGACCTTTTCTGCCTGAGGTATATTCTAGGACTTTTGCCGGTTAAATTATAATTCAGCGACGATGTTTACCTTTGCTAATTCAAAAGTAATCACATGTAGAATACTACTCACCATGGTGTGCGTAGCTCGGTATAACGTTGAAGATTCGATCTAACGTGGCCAGTTAACCAGGCATACTGGTTAACTGAAGCCATTGGGCCGACCACACAGCCGAATGTCGACGAAGCGACCCCGACCACGGTGTCGAGCAGCCGGTGCTGTGTCTGAAGATGGCGTGGTCCAGCATGTCGCCGGCTGTGCTGGACAGCCTGGTGGCGCGAATGCCCCAGCGAATGGTCCGATGTATTGTTCTGTGTAGTGGCTACATTGCCAAAAGAAGTCGGGAAGGTGTCCTCCGTTTTTAAGCGCTGCAGTCACGATATAGCCGAGACAAGCAGCTGTAGGATGGCTGCATGCAGTGATGATGCTCGTCCAGTGCACAATAATCGACTGCAGTAAGATAGTAGCTCTAAACAGAACACATTGGCAGATTGTGACGGTCGCTGGCCCATCTGTTCATCTTCCCAGCCGGACTCCACGTAGGCCGTAAGTCTATCTCTGGATGGAGCGATTCCAGTTCACGGAATACCTCTTTTCGCCGAAATATGGCGGCCGAAACTTATGATACGACCAGTCAGTACCGAAATGCTTGACTTAACGAGGTGGCATGGGTTGCGGTGGCGACGCTCTGGCCAAACGAGGCGACAGGAGCTGCGGTGGCGACGCTCTGGCCAAACGAGGCGACAGGAGCTGCCGTGGCGACGCTCTGGCCAAACGAGGCGACATGAGCTGCGGTGGCGACGCTCTGGCCAAACGAGGCGACAGGAGCTGCCGTGGCGACGCCCTGGCCAAACGAGGCGACAGGAGCTGCGGTGGCGACGCTCTGGCCAAACGAGGCGACATGAGCTGCGGTGGCGACGCTCTGGCCAAACGAGGCGACAGGAGCTGCGGTGGCGACGCTCTGGCCAAACGAGGCGACAGGAGCTGCCGTGGCGACGCTCTGGCCAAACGAGGCGACAGGAGCTGCCGTGGCGACGCTCTGGCCAAACGAGGCGACAGGAGCTGCGGTGGCGACGATCTGGCCAAACGAGGCGACAGGAGCTGCGGTGGCGACGCTCTGGCCAAACGAGGCGACAGGAGCTGCCGTGGCGACGCCCTGGCCAAACGAGGCAACGGGAGCTGTCGCACCGAAGCTTTGGCGACCATAAGCTATAGAGACGCACAAAACCTAGGTTATGTTGTCTCAACTGCCGTGGATGTTCCCGCCTTCCTACAGGCGGATCCGGGGAGCCCAGAAGAAACTTCTCCCTCAAGCTGTTCAGCTAAGCACCGAGTTGTGTTTTCTCAACTAGCATCTATCTTTGGACGGTGTTAGAGTTACAGAACACATGCGCAAAAAGCCCCGATGCGCTCACGTTGTTCCTCGTTGCGTTGCGCTCACGTTGCGCTCACGTGAGCGCAGTTCACGATGCGCTCTCGCAGCAAATATCATGCAGGACGTTCGTCCTGCATGATATTTGACATAGTATTCCCGTTGCTCTCACATGGGAGCGACTGCCAACAGATCGCCGTCCCTCGAACAGTACTCACCCCAGCGGGCAGCTGGACGCCGTTTGGGTCGGCGAGCGCCGGTGGACGTACAGAGTGGTCGCCCAGGGCTGGGCGGCATCCGACCGCGCCCACAGCTGGGTCGGCGGGCGCGTGCTGGCCACCGACCATCGCTGGCGGACCGTCGCCGCCGACGTCACAGGGCGAGATGGCGCGTCCTCCGGCGACGCCGGGCTGCCGTCGGCGAGCGCCGGTCTGGCCGGCGCGTCGGTGCTCGACGCCCGCCTGCGGTCGTGCGTCGGCGCCGACGGCCAGGCCACTGTGGCCGAGTCGAGCCGCGGCCGTGGCAGAGCCGGGTCTGGCGCGGCCGGGGACTCGCGGCTCGTGTCCTGAGCTGGAGCCACGTCGGGCACAGACGACGGCCGGGGCGGCGAGTCTTCTCTCGCCTTGGCGTCTTCCTCAGCTGGCAGTGACGGCAGCCGCTGATCCTGGACACCTGAGCCGTCCTCCGCCAGCGGCAGCGGTGACCGTAACGTTGGCAGAGGGAGCACGACATCGCTGTCGCCCGCCCACTCCTTCTTCACCTTAGCGGATGGCGGCGGCAGCGGCCCTTCAGCTTGCCTCCCAACATCGACCACCGGGAGCGCCGGCGGCGGCGGAGGCGGCAGAGGCGGAGACAGACGTGCCCCCATGGATGCCGCCTCGGGAACGGAGGTCGCGCTGAGGAAGACGACTTTGGTTGGCGGAGGCGCTACCGACTCCGCTGAGTCTGCCCACAGCAGCGCCTCTGCCGGACTAGAAGCGAGCACGCGCAGCGACGGTGCTGCCACCTGTGGCGGCGGCCCGCAGCGTACAGCGCGCACGTGCGGCTTGTTGGGCGGCAGCTCCGGTGGTCGACAGTTCCGCCGCACCAGCTCCGACTTCAGCCGACGCTGCGCCGGCACTTCGTCGGCACCGACGCACTCCGAGGCTGCTCCGTGTACGTTGGCGTGTTGGGGGGCGCACTGCGAGTGCCGATGCGGCCGACAGGGCGGAGACTGCGCCTCCGCCGTGAGAAGTGCCGGCACGCTGTGAACAACGGCACAGCAGCGCGTCAGGCGAGATGCAGACTGTATAGCCGACATGATATTTGCATGCGTATTTGCATTGTCATAGACATCAACAGGCTCATTTGTCCAATCACTGAAGCTGCTAGGAAATAAAGTAGTTCAGTCACAATAGATACAGTCGGTGGTCAATAAATACACAGGAGACGAAACACACATATACACACACAAACACACACACAAACACACACACGCACACAAACACACACACACACACACACACACACACACACACACACACACACACACACACACACACACGCACGCACGCACGCACGCACGCACGCACGCACGCACGCACGCACGCACGCACGCACGCACGCACGCACGCACGCACGCACGCACGCACGCACGCACGCGCGCGCGCGCGCACCCCACACATACACATCGTGTATGCCAGGCTACACGTGTGTGCCTGACCAGTTGGTGAAACTTTGGATGTTAAATTTATAAGAGTAAACGGTGGAGGAGAAAAATTAAACAGTCCTAAAAGCGTTCAGATATGAGCCACATAGGGATATGATACGAGTGAACCGACCACACTGAGCGGCGTTCACTCGGGCAAAAGTGACATTCCGCGGAGCAAAGGTGTGTGTCGTGCGCCTCGGTACAGACAGGCTGAACGACAACAGCATATCAAGGGTGTGTATCGTGCGCCTCGGCACAGACAGGCTGAACGACAACAGCATATCAAGGGTGTGTATCGTGCGCCTCGGCACAGACAGGCTGAACGACAACAGCACATCAAGGGTGTGTGTCGTGCGCCTCGGTACAGACAGCCTGAACGACAACAGCACATCAAGGGTGTGTGTCGTGCGCCTCGGTACAGACAGGCTGAACGACAACAGCATATCAAGGGTGTGTGTCGTGCGCCTCGGCACAGACAGCCTGAACGACAACAGCACATCAAGGGTGTGTGTCGTGCGCCTCGGTACAGACAGGCTGAACGACAACAGCATATCAAGGGTGTGTGTCGTGCGCCTCGGTACAGACAGCCTGAACGACAACAGCACATCAAGGGTGTGTGTCGTGCGCCTCGGTACAGACAGGCTGAACGACAACAGCATATCAAGGGTGTGTGTCGTGCGCCTCGGTACAGACAGCCTGAACGACAACAGCACATCAAGGGTGTGTGTCGTGCGCCTCGGTACAGACAGCCTGAACGACAACAGCATATCAAGGGTGTGTGTCGTGCGCCTCGGTACAGACAGCCTGAACGACAACAGCATATCAAGGGTGTGTGTCGTGCGCCTCGGTACAGACAGCCTGAACGACAACAGCATATCAAGGGTGTGTGTCGTGCGCCTCGGTACAGACAGCCTGAACGACAACAGCATATCAAGGGTGTGTGTCGTGCGCCTCGGTACAGACTGGCTGAACGACAACAGCATAGCAAGGGGGGCTGGCGATGCTCGCGTGGGGAATGTTGTACAGGAACAGAGGTCTTATTGTGCCAACCAAGACTTAATAGAGCGCACGCGAAATGAGATTGAGAGAGTAGTGCGGTCTAGGCTGACGATGGATTTGCCCGAGCTACAAGCCAACCACGTGAGGAACTGTGTTGCACCCGCCCCAGGCGTTTCAGGTGGACGACAGCCGCCCCAGCCCACACAGCACAGCCGTCCTCAATGGTGGAGCCAATACGGGCGTACAAGGCACACGACATTGTCTTGTGATCAAAGTGAGCTCTATTGTGGCGTCTGGACAAGTGCAAACTGCGGACGGTAAAACTGGACATGCGGTTCACCTTGGCTGTGATAAAGTAAACATGAAGGGTTAATGTGAGTTTTGCGTTGAGTAAAACACCTAGCTCCCTCGTGTCGGTTCCACGCTGTAAAGCGGTGCCGTTCATTGTGCTTTGGATGGGTGATTTTCGTAGAAAAAAGAGATTGCGTTGCGTTTTGTGGGATTTAATTTTGCATGCCATGTATGAGGAGAGGCGGCTTAGGTCAGCCTGCAGGGTGTCGGTGTTCGCTAGTGACGAGACTGACTGGCACAAATTGATGTAGTCGGCGAACGTGATGCGGTTGGTCTGTATGGAGAGTCAGCGGTGAAGCAAGTGAAGAGGAATGAGCCACATGCTGCCTTCGGAGATCCCGGATGAGTGGAATCCCGTCAGAAATCCCGAGAAATCTTCGGAGATCCCGGATGAGTGGAATCCCGTCAGAAATCTTGCCGTCAAGGACGACTCGCATTCGGCGGTTGGTCAGGTAGGACCCAATCCAGGAGTGCACATGTCCTGTGATGTTAAAATACATTTTGAGTTTGTGCAGCAAAAGCGTGCGATTTACACCAGCAAAGGCTGACGAATAATCTGTGTGTATGTATATATAGTCAGTACATGCGCTTTATAGTCAGTACATCCTGGATCGAGTTTCACCTGTGCTGGAGAAACATACTGAGGTTGCATGCGCAGGAGCGCTTAGGTAGAATCAGGGGCGGATGCAGAAGGCACTGGGGATGTGTCCCCCATGGAAGGTGGCGCCCCTCCGGCCGAAAAAGGCGGTCCTGCGGGAAGGCCCGAGTGCACCCCCTCGTCGGATAATTCCGTCAGATAACAAGGTAGAGCGTCAGGGCTGAGGGGATAGGATGACCACTGCCAGTGCAGGCACACAGAGCATGATGCAGACGGTCGCGAGTGAGCGCCGCTAGTTTTGTCTCTCCGGTTGCTCATTATATATGCTTGAAGGTTGGAGAGCCGCCATTCTGCCGCTAGCCCTTGCCACCAGGCAGACGAAGGCACCGGTCCTCTCCAGCCGGCCGAAGTCCAGTGGCTGGGGCTGTTCATATCTGGTGCGTGGCGTTCGTTCACCCAGAACTAATCTGTCCTCACCGATGTTTTTTTATTCAAGCAGAACTGAGGTACCCTAGCAGATGAAGTGTAGGTGCTTACTTGGTTGGGAGATCGCACCAGGATGGGTTATGTTTGGTTTATGGTGAAAATATCGAGAAAGAACTCGAGAAACTATGATTAATAAAGTTGCGGAAAACCGGACACGCCTTAGCAGGTCAATTGCACGTGTTCACGTGGCTGGCGGATCCGTACCAGATTTATTCGGTATGGTTGGTGGCGATCATTTGTCGGCCTCATTTGCCTTGCTTACTTTTTTATTGAATTTTATTTTCAGTGGACTGTCATTCGCGCGAAGGATGTCTTCGTATATACAAACAAGCAAAGCTGGATCTAACCGATCAAATGAAAGGTTTTACGCCCCAATAGTTTGAATATGTTGCTTTATATATCAGAAATTTGAAACTACGGTGCAATTTAACATGGGTCAGGCAATCCGGCAGGCCGGCACTTGTATCACTTCACGGCACTTCACGGCACTTGTATCACTTCACGGCACTTCACACACACGACTTCGTGTATCGCAATTGGAAAATACGTAACACACCACTGTCCACACGATGCATCTCCCTTTAATGACTTGCAACCGGCAATACAGTTCGCTTGTCTTCTGGTTACGCAGGGTATGGTCGTTCTGTGTGGGACGCGTTCGCTACATATCGCATGGTGGTGCCGCCGTTGAACTTAGTGAGGGTGATGTAGTCAGAATTCAACCACCAAGCTGAGATTATCGTATGTACAAGAAGAGGCATGCTGGGAAAGGTGAAGTAAAAACAGGACCTTTCTGTTAGTGATGGCCTTTTGCTATCGTAATAGCATTCAAATTTTGCGTACTCGATATCTGCCGCGGTCAAATAATGCACCTTATATACGATCAACACATAATACCTTCCGTGTCTATGTGCTCGCTCGGTACGGCTTTCCAGGCTCCCGTCCGGATGCATCGCACCACATACCTTCCAACATTCGAGCCATCCCAAGCATTTTTAAGACGACGCCCCTGCACTGCTAACACCGTCTTTGAGAGCATCATCGAGAGTCCCCACAATTTGTGAAGCCACGTTGCGTCAGCTGCATGGACAAAATTACAGCCAACAGCTGCTGAGTACTGAGACTGGCGCCTGCACATCAACTGTCCTACCAGCAGTATAACTTTGCATTCCATCTCCATACATCTAACCAAAGGCTGATGCCTGTAACCTTAACCCTTGATATTTACAACGAAAAACAGCTGTGGAAGGTTCGGCGCAGTGCCGTGCACCGCGTGAATTGTTTATCCCTGTGTCAGCGCTCAGCTAAACAATACTTGTCTGCACCGTGGGGGACCACGGGAGACCAAGGGAGTGCTGCGCGTGGTGAGATATTGGACCATGTGTGGAGGAGCGCGTGGTGAGGTATTGTATCATGATGTCTGCCACGAGTCTTGCCTGCACCGTCACAGACCAAGAGAAGAGAGGCCAAGAGAGGCGGAGGGCTGCGCGCGGCGGGGTGCTGGACCACGGTGTCTGCCTCCAGTTATGCCTGCACCGTGGCGGGCCAAGAGAGGCCAAGGGAGGGGTGGTGCGGTGGGTATTGGACCACGGTGTCTGCCTCCAGTTATGCCTGCACCGTGGCGGGCCAAGAGGGGCCAAAGGGGGGTGGTGCGGTGGGTACCGTGTTGCAGTTATCCACCGTGGGTGGTGCGGTGGGTATTGGACCACGGTGTCTGCCTCCAGTTATGCCTGCACCGTGGCGGGCCAAGAGAGGCCAAGGGAGGGGTGGTGCGGTGGGTATTGGACCACGGTGTCTGCCTCCAGTTATGCCTGCACCGTGGCGGGCCAAGAGAGGCCAAGGGAGGGGTGGTGCGGTGGGTATTGGACCACGGTGTCTGCCTCCAGTTTTGCCTGCACCGTGGCGGGCCAAGAAAGGCCAAGGGAGGGTTGGTGCGGTGGGTATTTGACCATGGTGTCTGCCTCCAGTTTTTCCTGCACAGTGGCGGACCAAGAGAGGCCAAGAGAGGCGGGAGGATTGCGCGTGGTGAGGAATTGGACCACGTACGAAGGAGTGCGTGGTGGGGTATTTGACTTTGGTGTCTGTCTCGAGATTTGCCTGCACCGTGGCGGACCCAGGGAGGCGAAGGGAGGGCTGCACATGTTGGGTTATTGGACCATGGTGTCTGCCTCGAGTTTTGATGGAATTATTGGAACCTTGGAGAGAACCTGTGTGGTGGAGCTGAGGTGCTATGGCATCATGCGAACAATATCTCAGTTGATTAACTAACGCTATTATTATACTAAAATATATAATATTATGAACGCTATGGCTAACCGTAAAACGTCCTATGGGACAAGGGCCACTGGCGGATCCAGGGGGGGGGGGGCATTCCGGCCATGCCGCCCCCCAAGCGCCTCAAAAGGGGGGGGCATATTGTCTTTTGGCCCCTCCCAAACCAACAAAAGTAAACTGAATTAAAATGCAGTAACCTATGCTAAGGTTAAAAAAATAGCGTTCAGGGTGAAATAATCTCCAATTTTAAAGGTATTTTGTTCTAATTGTTTGGAAGCACAATATGGTAGCATAGTAGATTCTGACACATCAAGGGTTCAATGGTGTTCTATAGCCTTGGGTTATATGCTGTTGAAGTTCTGCTTACAGCAAGAGATGACGAATCAGCAGTTTCATTATTCCTTCGTCAGATAGGTTCATGAAGTTTGTTTAGCCAGTAACGGGCAAGCGGACCCAGTGAGCCAGATTTCGAAAGCGGAATTTGAACAGGATGTTTTGTGCGAGTGACCAGTTGAGCCCAGTTGAGCAGCATGCTTCGTATGTTGGTGTTGGGGTTGCTAAGATGAAGAGACAGGCTACATTGACTGATATTTTCAAGAAGAATAGCAAGAGGAGGTATGTATTTATATCCTGAATAAGAGATAACTGGTGGGTTTGCATGTTCACTGGCGGATCCAGGGAGGGGCCATTCCGGCCATGGCCCCCCCGAAGCGCTTAAAAGGGGGCGGGGGATAGTTTCTTTTGGCCCCCCGAAACCAACAGAAGTCAACTAAATTAAAATGCAGTAACCTTTGCCGAGGTTAAAACATTGCGTCTGGATGACAGAATCTCCAATTTTAAACGATTTTGTTCTCCAAAATTAAAAATAACTTTGGAAGCCAGTATGGTAGCATAGTAGATTCTGACACACATCGAGGGTTCCATGCTGTTCAAGTTCTGCTTACAGCAAGAGTTGACAAAATCGGATCCGCCAGTGTGTACACGTGCACGAACGTTGACGTGGTACAAGACGTTGAACGTGAACGTGAACGTTTTGGTAAACAAGAACAAAGATCCGGTAACATAGAAACCTCCATAGGTGGGGGTAGGCTGGGGCCCCTATACAGGAAATTATATTGTTAATGATTAGTTTATTTTTATTTTACTTATTATTTAAAAAATGGGTCCCTTTGCCAAATAGTGGTCGAAATCCGGTGCTTTTAAGCAAAAATAGTGGGAAAATGGGCACCCTCCAAATCCGTTCGACCCCTCCCCTGATGCAATTCATAGGTACGCCACTGGGGGAGGGGGAGGGGAGGGGCTGACGCCGAAAACCGAAAGTTGGCCCCCCCAAACCGGTGGGCTAGATCCGCCAGTGACAAGGGCCACGAAATTCGTTGATTGCGGGTATACTTAAGATTCTACAGAAACTCGAGGAGGGCACTAGCCTTCTTCGCAGATGGTTAAAAATGTAGGTAAACCTCGGGACGCTCAGAAAAAGTATGGAGCGCATGCATGGGTTCCTCAAAGGCGGATGCAACAACAAGCCGCTCTAAACATTTTAGAGATTCATCGTTACACCGATGTGTGTTGATGCGGATATTGGGGCCAAACAATCCGAATACCACTCCCAGCATCTTCTTCTTTGGCGTGGCGGAGCCCATGAGAACTTGTGCCAGCCGCCAAGCGGTACACCAAGGCGATCACGGGTCTGGTGTTTTAGAACAACGCCTGAGCTCGGATAGCTTTCCAGGAACCAGAGGCCACTGTCGCATAGTTGTCGGTAATCCGAGGATTAGATATGGAGATACTCTTCGAAGTGCAATGTTCAGTCATGGCTCGCAATGGCGCCATGAAACAAGTGTTTTTGAACTAATGACCCACCGCGACGCATAATTTTCAGCCATGGCATCCCAAGAAACTAGAGTAAGTTTCAGCTGATGACCGGCGCCTTAGACAACGCATATTCATCACGCACACCAACACTCGAAGAGAATAAACGACCGGAATGCATCATGTCAGGGTATTGTCCTTGTTAGACAGTTACAACGTCACGTCTTGCAATATTGCAACTGTTCGATATTTACCTGCTGGTATAAATATAGTGTTAATTTAGTCGCATTCATACACAATAGCACACTAAGCTTGTGAAACTGTGGTAGCATTACACCTTGCTCGCTAATTCGTCGCCGCATCATTTCAGGTGGATACGCCACCGCTGACGGCAGGGCGCACCGCAGCTGGATCCTTCACTGCTGGCAGCGGGGTGAGCTACCACTGCGTGGTCCGCCGCTACGCCCGGATTATCTCCACACCGGTGCTCCCACGTGAAGATAATGCTGGTGCCGGATGTCGGGCCGCCCGTGCGACGACGACGACACCGCTCCTGCCGCCTACTGAGCCGACACAGCGGGCTTGGTGGCGGCGGCCGGCAGTCATCTGACGGCGGCGGCCACTGCCGCCTACTGAGCCAACACAGCGGGCTTGGTGGCGGCGGCCGGCAGTCATCTGACGGTGGCGGCCACTGCCGCCCACTGAGCCGACACAGCGGGCTTGGTGGCGGCGGCCGGCAGTCATCTGACGGTGGCGGCCATGCCGCCTGAGCCACACAGCGGCTGGTGGCGGCGGCCGGCAGTCATCGACGGTGGCGGCCACTGCCGCCCACTGAGCCGACACAGCGGGCTTGGTGGCGGCGGCCGGCAGTCATCTGACGGTGGCGGCCCCACTGAGCCGACACAGCGGGCTTGGTGGCGGCGGCCGACAGTCATCTGACGGCGGCGGCCACTGCCGCCCACTGAGCCGACACAGCGGGCTTGGTGGCGGCGGCCGGCAGTCATCTGACGGTGGCGGCCACTGCCGCCTACTGAGCCAACACAGCGGGCTTGGTGGCGGCGGCCGGCAGTCATCTGACGGTGGCGGCCACTGCCGCCTACTGAGCCGACACAGCGGGCTTGGTGGCGGCGGCCGGCAGTCATCTGACGGTGGCGGCCACTGCCGCCTACTGAGCCGTCACAGCGGGCTTGGTGGCGGCGGCCGGCAGTCATCTGATGGCGGCGGCCACCGGCGCAGATTTCATCGCGGATCTCGCGCTGACCGTGAACGCGGGTCCGACGCATGTGCGGCCAGAGCTGGCTCATCCACCAGGTGGCACAGACAGTGCATCAGCGCAGCCGATCGCCGGCATCACCGCAGCGTCCGCTGATGCCGATTCATAGTAGGGCCTATTTTGGCATGCCAACTGTGGAAGGGGAGTGGGGGGGGGGGCGAGGGTAGCCTCCCGACAGTGATTGCGTCTTCCCTGTCGTTTGACATGTATGTTCAGATTGCGTCCACCCCCGTCTCACAGAGACACACATTTATCGAAGTTTCCCTCCTTGTGATCGAGGCCCTTCATCTGACACTCTAATGTTGCTACCGTTTTACAAATTACGTTTCACCCCGCAGTGATTTCCGTTTTAACCAGGGTCCCATTCATCGTGGAACGTGAACCGGTCAGTTCTTCGTAGAAGAACGGCAAATGGGCAAATGTTCCGCGGTATTGATGGGTTCTGAGGGAGAACCGGTTCCTATAGACCAGTGCGCGAAATACCAAGAAATGCAGTCGCAACAGCTGCAGGAATTCGGCATGCCTGAGTACAATTTGAGATTTCATACTTATTTTTTTTCACGAGGATGAATTGTACACAAGAAAGTCACGGAGATGGATTAATGTCAATAAGATTGAGATTACTCGATGACAACACTCATAAATTATTCTACAACAGTTTCCACAGTGTTATCGAACCAGAAGAGGTGCGTGAAAGGCAGTCACGCAACCCAACGCAACTATGCAGATAGCGACACAAATTTACCGAGTTTTACTACACATTGGGCGGCAGGCCATTGGCCGGTTGGATACACCTGGGCTTTAAATGTTACGACTTGACGTGGAAGGTATGACATCTACTGTTCAAGAACGACTTCAAATGTTGCTCGGGCTTTCCGTTAAATTTTCATGTTTCGTTGCTGTACGATGGAGCAATCAGAAGAGCACAAGGCAAGAATAGCATCATCCGCACGTGACAGATCTATTTAGGAATAATCAACCAGTGGTATCACCAAAACAGGAATTGAGAACTGCTGTGACGTTAAGTCGGCTATAACGGTTGACGAGCATCCCCCTCTGTATTCGGTTCAAAGATGCATCACCAACGCTACAGTGCCTCCGCGTCCTGCCACATCCAGACAAGCGCAAGACCTGCGTTCACAGCGCACGCCACTGACGGCACCGCAGCTGTCGCAGCTCTTACCGTGGAAACTGAACATAAGACCAGCGTACACAGCACCACCACTGACGGCACCGCAGTTGTGGCAGCTCTTACCGCGGAGACTGAACCTAAGACCAGCGTCCACAGCACCACCACTGACGGCACCGCAGCTGTGGCAGCTCTTACCGCGGAGACTGAACCTAAGACCTGCGTCCACAGCACCATCACTGAGGGCACCGCAGCTGTGGCAGCTCTTACCGCGGAGACTGAACCTAAGACCTGCGTCCACAGCACACACCACTGACGGCACCGCAGCTGTGGCAGCTCTTACCGCGGAGACCGGATGACACGCCGGCACGGGCGCCACTGCTGGCCGTCTGCACGGCGGCGGCAGTGGCGCGCGCGCGCGCTCACAGCTCGCGTGCTGGTGGCTGGCGACAGGGGCCGGTCACGGGCGGCGACACCCAAAACCGGCCGGCACACCCTCCGCGCGCCACTGTGCGGCACGCGCTGCTCGGCCACACCGGCCATCTGCGCGGCGGCGGCGGCCGCGCCACAGTGCTGACACCTGGCGGGGCGGCCGCCACGAGCGCCGCCAAGCGGCCGTCCGGCGAATCAGTGCCCGTGGATCAGGACTCGGGGGTCGGCATGGGGTGACTCAGCGCACGAAATCAAGGGACGCTCGAGTGTCGAAAAAAAATCCAGAGATTTCCTCCGCTCTTACATCTTAGTCAGCTCCCTCAAATTGCGACAATTTGTGGGGCCCTGAAACAGCGAGTGCTCCAGAACGGTTAGGGCCCTGGGACAGCCAGCGCCCTGAAATGGTCAGATCTATGGCACACTGGAAGCCCCAGAGCGGTTTGGATCTAGGACGCTCAGGACCTGGGATTGTCAGCGCCCTGTGGGATGGGAGGGGTGGCCAGAATCGTGGGACAGCCAGGCAGTGACGCGCCTGGGGGTGCCTAAAGAACCATGGCCTTCCTGAAATGGCGCGCCCTTGATCAGAAATACACTTTGTCATGCATCTGATGAAAAATGAGCGGCACAAATCGCATGCAGTTAGCGCACGGCTGTGTTATCGTAACACTGCTCGCAGTAGATTCTGCTTGGATTTTCCGAGTTCCTATTTTACGAACATTGGCCCCACCCCAGATCCCAATCCCCAGATCCTGTCAGGTCCCAATGAGACAGTCAGGCCGTGTAGTACGGTCATGTCCCCGTGTTGGATGATCAGGTCCCCGTGTGGGACGATCAGGCCGTGTAAGTCGTCAGGCCGTGTGGGACGGTCAGAGCCATGTGGGACGATCAGGCCGTGTGGGACGGTCAAGCCGTGTAGAGCGATCAGGCCGTGTGGGAAGGTCAGAGCCATGTGGGATGGTCAGGCCGTGTGGGATGGTCAGGGCAGTATGGGACAGTCAGGCCGTGTAGGACGATCAGGCCGTGTGGGACGGCCAGGGCCGTGTGGGACGGTCATGTCCCCGTGAGGGACTGTCAGGGCCGTGTGGGACGGTCAGGGCAGTGTGGGATGGTCATGCTGTGTTGGATGGCCAGGCCATGTGGGACGGTCAGGCCGTGTAGGACGATCATGCCGTGTGGGACGGTCAGAGCCATATGGGATGGTCAGGCCGTGTGGGACGGTCAGGGCAGTATGGGACGGTCAAGCCGTGTAGGACGATCAGGCCGTGTGGGACGGTCAGATCAGTGTGGGACGGTCAGATCAGTGTGGGACGGTCAGGCCGTGTGGGATGGTCAGGCCGTGTGGGACGGTCGGGGCAGTATGGGACGGTCAGGCCGTGTAGGACGATCAGGCCGTGTGGGATGGTCAGGCCGTGTGGGACGGTCAGGGCAGTATGGGCCGGTCAGGCCGTGTAGGACGATCAGGCCGTGTGGGACGGTCAGGCCGTGTAGGACGATCATGCCGTGTGGGACGGTCAGAGCCATATGGGATGGTCAGGCCGTGTGGGACGGTCAGGGCAGTATGGGCCGGTCAGGCCGTGTAGGACGATCAGGCCGTGTGGGACGGTCAGGGCAGTATGGGACGGTCAGGCCGTGTAGGACGATCAGGCCGTGTGGGACGGTCAGGGCAGTATGGGACGGTCAGGCCGTGTAGGACGGTCAGAGCCATGTGGGATGTTCAGGCCGTGTGGGACAGTCAGGCCGTGTGGGACCGTGAAAATCCGATGGGACGGCCACGACCCTGGGATTGTCAGGGTCATGGGATATTAATTGTCCTGAAGACTGAGAAGCGGTTAGAGCCTGGGACAGTAAGTGCCCATGGATAATCAGGACTTATGGTTAGAGCACTGGCACGCCCACGGCCATGGGATGGTCAGGGCCGTGGGGCTCTGGACCGACCAGACCAGCCCCGGGGACGGCCATGACCCGTGCGCCGGATGGCCAGGGCCGCAGTACTGAAGCACTTCTGTCTGCCTCACGCAGGGACTTCGACTGACTCAAGGATACCGTCTGCGGGACCGTTCAACCGTTCGTTTCGATGGGCAGAGCTGCAGGAAGATTGCCCCTTCGCCCTTCCTTATCCCACTCTGACTGCGCTACTGCGACGGCGTACCACTCTGGCTACGCCACTGCTACTACTGGTACGGCGTACCACTCTGGCTACGCCACTGCTACTACTGGTACGGCGTACCACTCTGGCTACGCCACTGGTACTACTGGTACGGCGTACCACTCTGGCTACGCTACTGATACTGCTGGTAGCGCATCCACATTTCCCGCGTTATCACTCGCACGTTGCGAAGCCGACTGGCGGCAGACAATCGGCGGTGGTGGTGGTTGTGACTTTACGGCGCACTCAGCAGCTGAGGCCATATGGCGTCGCCTGCCTCTCACCCTGGCAGGAAGGGCTGGTTCCGCGTGGAATCGAACCCCGTACCTCTGGCTTACCAGACGCTCAGCTTAACCACTGAGCTACCGACGCTCTAGCAGACAATCTGGAAAATGCATGTACATCTCGTACGACACATTGGTTGCTCTTGTATATCAGTGACCCGGCGAGAATGCGCAGCTGCAGGAAGCTGAGAAAAGCGTAGCCAGATAATGTGAGCAGCGTGCTCCATCATAATCACAAACCCCATGGAGGGGTGGCGTAACCATGGGAAGATTAAGGCAGTCCAGTCATCAGACAAATTACCTGAAATGACACAACCTGAAATTCAAAATAAAAAGGCAATCGTTAAAAGCCCCGGGGTGTGAGGCTTGCAAGGGGTTCCGTAGCCGCTGGAGGGGAGTATGCTGGGATGAAGCGGGGAGGGGTGGGGGGTGGGGGTGGTGAAATGGA
This sequence comes from Ashinkailepas kermadecensis, assembly GCA_034440615.1. Lineage (NCBI taxonomy): Eukaryota > Metazoa > Arthropoda > Thecostraca > Neolepadidae > Ashinkailepas > Ashinkailepas kermadecensis. The sequence continues at coordinate 92,527 of JAOTOM010005010.1, read as the reverse complement.
AACTTCACGCTCCGCTGCAACATCACGAGTGCATATAACGCAAGGCCACATTGCACATTGCAACTGTGCAGCGCTCTGTACAAGCCGGTGCTGCTGCGCACCGGGACGGCGCGCTGGTGCACCTCCAGCCTGTGCTGCTGGCACCGGGACGGCGCGCTGGTGCACCTCCAGCCTGTGCTGCTGGCACCGGGACGGCGCGCTGGTGCACCTCCAGCCTGTGCTGCTGGCACCGGGACGGCGCGCTGGTGCACCTCCAGCCTGTGCTGCTGGCACCGGGACGGCGCGCTGGTGCACCTCCAGCCTGTGCTGCTGGCACCGGGACGGCGCGCTGGTGCACCTCCAGCCTGTGCTACTGGCACCGGGACGGCGCGCTGGTGCACCTCCAGCCTGTGCTGCTGGCACCGGGACGGCGGGCTGGTGCACCTCCAGCCTGTGCTGCTGGCACCGGGACGGCGCGCTGGTGCACCTCCAGCCTGTGCTGCTGGCACCGGGACGGCGGGCTGGTGCACCTCCAGCCTGTGCTGCTGGCACCGGGACGGCGGGCTGGTGCACCTCCAGCCTGTGCTGCTGGCACCGGGACGGCGGGCTGGTGCACCTCCAGCCGGTGCTGCTGGCACCGGGACGGCGGGCTGGTGCACCTCCAGCCGGTGCTGCTGGCACCGGGACGGCGCGCTGGTGCACCTCCAGCCTGTGCTGCTGGCACCGAGACGGCGCGCTGATGCACCTCCAGCCTGTGCTGCTGGCACCGGGACGGCGCGCTGGTGCACCTCCAGCCTGTGCTGCTGGCACCGGGACGGCGGGCTGGTGCACCTCCAGCCTGTGCTGCTGGCACCGAGACGGCGCGCTGATGACCACCTGTGCTGCTGGCACCGGGACGGCGCGCTGATGCACCTCCAGCCTGTGCTGCTGGCACCGGGACGGCGCGCTGATGCACCTCCAGCCGGTGCTGCTGTGCGCTGGCGCACCTCCAGCCGGTGCTGCTGTGCGCTGGTGCACCTCCCGCCGGTGTTGCCGCGCGTGCGCCGCGCGACACCGCCAGTTGCGTCTCTGCCACGGCCGTCGGCAACGTCCGCCCGCCCAACGGTGGCACGTCCTTCGAGGAAAGCCCCCCCCCCCCTCTCGACGTCGTCACGTCCTGTGCCGTGCGCAAGGCGTGGCGACGACATTGGCGGCCGACACACACGACGTGTGGCGACACGGCGGCCCGGAGGTGCCGACCCGCCACTCACCTGGCGACGACACGGCGGCCCGGAGGTGCCGACCCGCCACTCACCTGGCGACGACACGGCGGCCCGGAGGTGCCGACCCGCCACTCACCTGGCGACGACACGGCGGCCCGGAGGTGCCGACCCGCCACTCACCTGGCGACGACACGGCGGCCCGGAGGTGCCGACCCGCCACTTACCTGGCGACGACACGGCGGCCCGGAGGTGCCGACCCGCCACTCAACTGGCGACGACACGGCGGCCCGGAGGTACCGACCCGCCACTTACCTGGCGACGACACGGCGGCCCGGAGGTGCCGACCCGCCACTCACCTGGCGACGACACGGCGGCCCGGAGGTACCGACTCGCCACTTACCTGGCGACGACACGGCGGCCCGGAGGTGCCGACCCGCCACTCACCTGGCGACGACACGGCGGCCCAGAGGTGCCGACCCGCCACTCACCTGGCGACGACACGGCGGCCCGGAGGTGCCGACCCGCCACTCACCTGGCGACGACACGGCGGCCCGGGGTGCCGACCCGCCACTCACCTGGCGACGACACGGCGGCCCGGAGGTGCCGACCCGCCACTCACCTGGCGACGACACGGCGGCCCGGAGGTGCCGACCCGCCACTCACCTGGCGACGACACGGCGGCCCGGGGGTGCCGACCCGCCACTCACCTGGCGACGACACGGCGGCCCGGAGGTGCCGACCCGCCACTCACCTGGCGACGACACGGCGGCCCGGGGGTGCCGACCCGCCACTCACCTGGCGACGACACGGCGGCCCGGAGGTGCCGACCCGCCACTCACCTGGCGACGACACGGCGGCCCGGAGGTGCCGACCCGCCACTCACCTGGCGACGACACGGCGGCCCGGGGTGCCGACCCGCCACTCACCTGGCGACGACACGGCGGCCCGGAGGTGCCGACCCGCCACTCAACTGGCGACGACACGGCGGCCCGGAGGTGCCGACCCGCCACTACCTGGCGACGACACGGCGGCCCGGGGTGCCGACCGCCACTCACCTGGCGACGACACGGCGGCCCGGAGGTGCCGACCCGCCACTCACCTGGCGACGACACGGCGGCCCGGAGGTACCGACCCGCCACTCACCTGGCGACGACACGGCGGCCCGGAGGTGCCGACCCGCCACTCACCTGGCGACGACACGGCGGCCCGGAGGTGCCGACCCGCCACTCACCTGGCGACGACACGGCGGCCCGGAGGTGCCGACCCGCCACTCACCTGGCGACGACACGGCGGCCCGGGGTGCCGACCCGCCACTCACCTGGCGACGACACGGCGGCCCAGAGGTGCCGACCCGCCACTTACCTGGCGAACACGGCGGCCCGGAGGTGCCGACCCGCCACACCGGCGACGACACGCGGCCCGAGGTGCCGACCCGCCACTTACCTGGCGACGACACGGCGGCCCGGGTGCCGACCCGCCACTCACCTGGCGACGACACGGCGCCCGGGGGCCGACCCGCCACCACCTGGCGACGACACGGCGGCCCGGAGGTGCCGACCCGCCACTCACCTGGCGACGACACGGCGGCCCGGAGGTGCCGACCCGCCACTCACCTGGCGACGACACGGCGGCCCGGAGGTGCCGACCCGCCACCACCTGGCGACGACACGGCGGCCCGGGGTGCCGACCCGCCACTCACCTGGCGACGACACGGCGGCCCGGAGGTGCCGACCCGCCACCAACTGGCGACGACACGGCGGCCCGGAGGTGCCGACCCGCCACTACCTGGCGACGACACGGCGGCCCGGTGCCGACCCGCCACTCACCTGGCGACGACACGGCGGCCCGGAGGTGCCGACCCGCCACTCACCTGGCGACGACACGGCGGCCCGGAGGTGCCGACCCGCCACTCACCTGGCGACGACACGGCGGCCCGGGGTGCCGACCCGCCACTCACCTGGCGACGACACGGCGGCCCGGAGGTGCCGACCCGCCACTCAACTGGCGACGACACGGCGGCCCGGAGGTGCCGACCCGCCACTTACCTGGCGACGACCCGGCCCGGAGGTGCCGACCCGCCACTCAACTGGCGACGACACGGCGGCCCGGAGGTGCCGACCCGCCACTTACCTGGCGACGACACGGCGGCCCGGGGTGCCGACCCGCCACTCACCTGGCGACGACCGGCGGCCCGGAGGTGCCGACCCGCCACTCACCTGGCGACGACACGGCGGCCCGGAGGTGCCGACCCGCCACTCACCTGGCGACGACACGGCGGCCCGGGGTGCCGACCCGCCACTCACCTGGCGACGACACGGCGGCCCGGGGTCCGACCCGCCACTCACCTGGCGACGACACGGCGGCCCGGAGGTGCCGACCCGCCACTAACTGGCGACGACACGGCGGCCCGAGTGCCGACCCGCCACTTACCTGGCGACGACACGGCGGCCCGGGGTGCCGACCCGCCACTCACCTGGCGACGACACGGCGGCCCGGAGTGCCGACCCGCCACTCACCTGGCGACGACACGGCGGCCCAGGTGCCGACCCGCCACTCACCTGGCGACGACACGGCGGCCCAGAGGTGCCGACCCGCCACTTACCTGGCGACGACCGGCGGCCCGGAGTGCCGACCCGCCACTACCTGGCGACGACACGGCGGCCCAGAGGTGCCGACCCGCCACTTACCTGGCGACGACACGGCGGCCCGGAGGTGCCGACCCGCCACTTACCTGGCGACGACACGGCGGCCCGGGGTGCCGACCCGCCACTCACCTGGCGACGACACGGCGGCCCGGGGGTGCCGACCCGCCACTCACCTGGCGACGACACGGCGGCCCGGAGGTGCCGACCCGCCACTCACCTGGCGACGACACGGCGGCCCGGAGGTGCCGACCCGCCACTCACCTGGCGACGACACGGCGGCCCGGAGGTGCCGACCCGCCACTCACCTGGCGACGACACGGCGGCCCGGGGGTGCCGACCCGCCACTCACCTGGCGACGACACGGCGGCCCGGAGGTGCCGACCCGCCACTCAACTGGCGACGACACGGCGGCCCGGAGGTGCCGACCCGCCACTTACCTGGCGACGACACGGCGGCCCGGGGGTGCCGACCCGCCACTCACCTGGCGACGACACGGCGGCCCGGAGGTGCCGACCCGCCACTCACCTGGCGACGACACGGCGGCCCGGAGGTGCCGACCCGCCACTCACCTGGCGACGACACGGCGGCCCGGGGGTGCCGACCCGCCACTCACCCTGGCGACGACACGGCGGCCCGGGGTGCCGACCCGCCACTCACCTGGCGACGACACGGCGGCCCGGAGGTGCCGACCCGCCACTCAACTGGCGACGACACGGCGGCCCGGAGGTGCCGACCCGCCACTACCTGGCGACGACACGGCGGCCCGGGGTGCCGACCCGCCACTCACCTGGCGACGACACGGCGGCCCGGAGGTGCCGACCCGCCACTCACCTGGCGACGACACGGCGGCCCGGAGGTGCCGACCCGCCACTCACCTGGCGACGACACGGCGGCCCGGAGGTGCCGACCCGCCACTCAACTGGCGACGACACGGCGGCCCGGGGGTGCCGACCCGCCACTCACCTGGCGACGACACGGCGGCCCGGGGGTGCCGACCCGCCACTCACCTGGCGACGACACGGCGGCCCGGAGGTGCCGACCCGCCACTCAACTGGCGACGACACGGCGGCCCAGAGGTGCCGACCCGCCACTTACCTGGCGACGACACGGCGGCCCGGAGGTGCCGACCCGCCACTCACCTGGCGACGACACGGCGGCCCGGAGGTACCGACCCGCCACTCACCTGGCGACGATGATCGCTGCGCTGGCCGTGCGCCCTCGAGGTTCTGCGTCAGCTTCAGCCGCCGGCGTAGCCTGCAGCAGGAGACGTAGTGACGGTACAGACCGCGGTGCAGGCTGACATTGCCGTGGTGACGGTACAGGAGACGTGGTGACGGTACAGGAGACATGGTGACGGTACAGGAGACGTGGTGACGGTACAGGAGACGTGGTGACGGTACAGGAGACGTGGTGACGGTACAGGAGACGTGGTGACGGTACAGGAGACGTGGTGACGGTACAGGAGACGTGGTGACGGTACAGGCCGCGGTACAGGCTGACATTGCCGTGGTGACGGTACATGCCGCGGTACAGGCTGACATTGCCGTGGTGACGGTACAGGAGACGTGGTGACGGTACAGGCCGCGGTACGGGCTGACATTGCCGTGGTGACGGTACATGCCGCGGTACAGGCTGACATTGCCGGGCCATGTGACATTCACCCACACCGTGTGACATTGCCGTACACACCACACTATCCATGTCCTGTGAGACGCCGGCGGTAGCTCTTGTTGTGATCCAGTACTACCAAAAGGTGTTCCAGCACTATCAGCCATTTATAAGCTCAAGGATAGTCTCATGGTGTATATTATACCAAATTGAGGTTTCATGGTTAGTTAGCGTTTGGACACCACGAATCATTTTACAAAAGGCAGCCATAACGCATTCAGTCATTTTATAAACAACACCTTCGGCAGAAAAACCGCCGGCAGATCCAGGCCAGAAACGTTCACGTGGCCGCACGACAGTCGGATATGGCAGCAAACAAGATTCATCATCCAAGCGAGTGTTCAGCGTACTTAACTTTGTCGTTACACAGTCATATGGGCAAAAAATCCAGCGTTACAAGTGATATTAAAGCAGCAAGTAAGTGGTATTTGTACACCAGCGGTTTTGCACGAACCTAGGTTTGCGCTTTATTAAGTATGCCGCTTCCCATCTAGGTGCCTAGCAGCCCTGGGCAATAGCAATCAGCTGCTGGGGTGTCGTTTAGCTACATATATGGCGCATGTGACGATTGTGATCAATGTCAGTTTTTCATCTGTGCACGCGCCAAGTTCACCAATTACAGCGCAGAATTGTCGTGGCAATGGAAAGAATAGCTTTCGTGAAACGCACCTCTGTACAACACAGCTGTATTTATATTCACATATCAAATCCTCACCAATGGGAGCTTGGCTGGCGTGGCAGCACATGCGCCCTATATCATTTCAACCGGTGAATTTGCCTGAAGCAAACTGGCCCATTTATCGATGGATTTCGAATGCGCTTTAGCGAACACTATTTAGCTATTGTCACACAAATTTTGCACTGTAATTGGTTCAATTGGTGCGCGCACAGATAAAAAAAAACTGATATCGATTACAATCGTCACACGCGTCATATATGTAGCTAAACGACACCCCAGCAGCTGGTCCAACCTGACTCGATAGGCCTTGGGTGCCTAGATGGTCATTGCAAGGCATAGGCATGCATATCAATATCACACTGAACTGAAACAAAGCACTAATTTTAAGTTGATGTATGTTTTTAGGCTTTGAATTGAGATGGTTGAAAGCATAGCATGGCAAATTTGTGTGATGGTGCGTAGAGGTTGGTAGCCAGGGGCGTTGATTTCTGAATAAAAAATGGGGGGGGGAGGGGCACAACGCATTACGGCAATTGGTGAGTCCTAATAGATTGGGGGGGGCACACTCCATAGGGTCCCATGCTACAAGTTCAAATTATTGAGGGGAAGCCAACATTGAGGGGCAACTTGCCCCCTCAAAAGTATATAGAACAACACCATGCTGGTAGCAAACTAGTTTTTTTTTAGGCAGGCATCTATATTGGTCAAGATAGTTACACTCATTTCCATGTAATGATGATGAATTGGCGTTCAGGGGCGCGTCGACTACCGGGGTCATTTTGCGCCCAAAACTGTATTATAAACAATTATACGATGCTACATACTATGGTAGCCAGCTATTAATCCTCACGGGTGGCGGTATATCACCTCAAAGCGTGCTTATCGAAAGAATGAAAAAAAATATTCCCAAACGCCACGACCTTAGAGTCGTTCCCTATTAGCGTACGCAAAGAAGTGTCGGCGTTCAGCCATCCTAAAATCTGATGTCGTAGCGGTTCAACCGTAAGCAACCTACCAAAACATGATACACAGTAAGCGGACCACAACAATGTGGGCATAAAGGTTGGTCACCACCAGCTGGCATGTAGCTATGTGTCGCGAAGGTATGACCTATCCTCCATCGGCAGAGTATTACTTCTTCCCGTCGTTGGGTTCGGTGTGAGGATCGCCACTGTCCTAGTGTCGGCTTTAAAACCCTCAGTTTACTACACTTGGAGTTCCAGGCTCGTTGCCATTCTGACAGTATACTTGACAATATAGTAGGATATAGGCCTCCTGGTGGGAGCCGTAGATGAAATTCATGGCCATTGCTGATAGTGTGTTTGGCAGTTATGTCAGCAACTTCATTTCCAGCGATTCCAACATGGCTGGGAATCCAGCAGAACACGATATTTCTGTCGATGTCATGTAGGGATTTAACGACGCGGATAATCCGGCGGACAGGTCTGTTATCATGGTCGAAGACTTTCAATGCCAATAGACCGCTCAGGGGGTCTGTAAAAACCATGTGCTTTGTGGACCGGTATTCCTGAATAAAATAGAGGGCCTGCAGAATGGCATACAATTATGCAGCAAACATCGGTATGTGTATCTGCAAACAAAAAGATCGAACACCATGTCGACTGCTGTAAGCACATCCAACACCACAAACGAATTTGGAACCGTCTGTGTAAATCCGCCAGCAATCGTGGTATTCGTGTATTTTATAATGCTAACGTGCGGAGTTCCTCTGGGTTTACATGTCCTTTTTTGAACAGGACAATGTGTCGTCAATTTGTACTGGGACAACCTGTCAAGGGGAAGTGTTCGGCATAATAGCACGTGCCGCACAACCATGTCTAATGCTACAGTTACGTAGGGTCAAGGCCATGCGAATGGAAAACGGTCATCCACGCTGATTATGGGCCCTTTGACGTGGCCTTGAAGTCCTCGAGAATATCTACTGATATGGTGGATGTTTTAGGGTTTGGGTGACATTGCATGCATATCTCGCCGCCAATAACTTACGGCGCAACCCAAGAGGCAGCTCGTCTGCCTCTGCCATTACGCCATCAGCCGTGGAAGTACGAAAGGCTCCAGTAACAATGCGAAGAGCTGCATTGTGGATCACATCAAGACAACGCTTTCTTGTGGAACATGCACAGGCATCGATAACACAGCCGTAGTCAATTTTCGAACGCACATAAGAAGTACATGAGAAGTAAGTAAGACCCCGCACATAAGAAGTAATACTTATCTATCTGATCCATACGAGCATCTGGAAAGAGTACGCATCACTTGCAGTCTCTGCGTATTTCTGCGCAAGCCGTTGATGTGGGTGATGTATGTTAACCGTCGGTCAATCCACACACCTAGAAACCTTGCAGTTGGTTTGAATGGAATGCGGCTTCCGTTCATCATAATGACCGGATCGGTGCAAGGACGTTTGCGGCAGAAGTGAACAGCGATGGTCTTCGATGTGGACATTGCGAAACCTGCTTTGTCACACCAATCCTGCACCTTTCGGACAGCCAGCTAGAATTGCATCTCTACCATGTACACAGTGAGCGAAGAACGCCAAACGACAAAATAATCTACGAATAGTGCTTTCTCTACGGAAGTTGGCAATGAGGAACCCATATCGTCGATGGCAATAGCGAACAATGCGACACTCAGTACATTTCCATGCGGAACTCCGTCAACTTATTGGAATGTGCCAGAGAGGAAATCTCCTACGTTGACACGAAAAGTTCTGGCAGACAAAACACAATTGTCAAGAAAACCCCCATGGAGCATCTGATAAACATGTAGTGCAACTTCATGAGAATACCGTACCGCCATGCATTATCATGCTCCTCAATATCGAAAAACACCGCAGTTGTATGGCATTGCTTCGTAAAACTAGAGCGCACCACGGAGTCGAGTGTTAAAACGTGATCAAGTGTGCTGCGATGTTTTCGGAAACCACGCTGTGTCGTAGTGAGGAAATTGTTACGTTCTAAAAATCATATTAGTCGGACATTCACCTTTTTTTTCAAATAACTTACATAAAGAGCAAGTGGACGATATGGGGCGATAATGCAGTGGGTGCTTACCAGTTTTATTGGACTTGCACATAGGCACTACGATTGCCTTCCGCCACGAAGATGGAAATGCGTCCGTTGTCCATATGTCAACATTTAGGGCTTTCAGGAGTGATTATAAGGCTGTTGTTGGAAGACGTTTAACACAATCATTATGCAATTTATCCGGACCCTCTGCCACGCTCTTCAGAGTACTGACAGCTACAGTCAGTTCGGAAATAGAAAATGGAATGCTGTATTCAAAGAGGTCTATAGTGGAAAAACCAAGTGGGCGTGCCTTGCCTGGGGCCTCGTAACTTGAGAAATGCACGCTATTACTATTTTTATATTCTCATTTCCACGTGCAGAGGGTAGATATTCTTAATATTCATTTTGAAGCTGGTGATACGTTTGTTCAATGTGAGTCCTTGGCAGTTGCCCTGCTCCTTGTATGAATTGTTAATGTTCATGCACCAAGGTTAGAGGACTGCCCAGTCTGCACATGCGATCTGAAGTGAAATTGTTATGCTTTGGTGCTGCTCACGCAAGTTGTAATCCACATTTCGCACCCAATGCTAATTTAGCTTTTCTTTGTCTTGTTGCCTAAAATGATACATAATGCTGATGGCCTGCATGCTATTTATTACTACAACCAATCAGATTTTAACCATTTCACACTTTTGAACTCGGATTGAATAAGAAATGTAGGTCGTTTCCATCCAGTACGTGTATGGATGCGGATTGGATTGGTTCATACGGATACGCATTGCACCGGCTTTTAAAATATAAATCCGTGTTATGCTCCAGCTTAGTATCATGCTTGTACTGATTCCGAAAACAAGATGCATCATATCCACCTGCCGGAATCCAAACAAGAACGATTACAGGAGGCGCTGATGATACCTGCAAGTGACGCACTGATCGTCAATTACAGGAGGCGCTGATGATACCTGCAAGTGACGCACTGATCGTCAATTACAGGAGGCGCTGATGATACCTGCAAGTGACGCACTGATCGTCAATTACAGGAGGCGCTGATGATACCTGCAAGTGACGCACTGATCGTCAATTTCGCTAAAGTGCTCTCAGATCGTGCAATCAAACCAGGCAAACCCTTTACTGAGCAATAAAATGTCCCAGATGGTGCTAACCTATTTATTGAAGAGTAAGTAGTGAGGAGCGTTTCTGCTCGCCCGCCCGCTCGCCCCCTGGTGTTAGGTACCGGCCACTGCCAGCCGATGCAGCGCTTCGCCGTCGGAGACTTCAACGCCGAGAGAGCCCGACAGGAGTTTGTTAATCGACGAGGCGCCCATAGCAATGGTTCTCAGACCGGGCTAAAATTGTAAATGCAATCTTCAAAGGTATGAGACCACTTTCCAACAGTTGTACCTAACATTTTCGAAAGAAATTGTTTTTCACTCTACCCTATTGTACAAGCGGTGGTCGAGATCTGGACATTAAGGATGCTGGACAAAATTCTGCAATTGGTAGCTTCAGAAACTGACTAGCTTCATCTTATGATGATGTATCTAATAAAGTACATCTGCCTACCTATGACATCTCCAATAATGATAATCTAATAATCTAATATATCTAACAATCCAATTATGTATAGGCCATATCTGCTGCCATTATCCAGTAATTATCTGGTAACCCATCAATGTATTTTCCTACTTACACAACCGCATCCCCCAAATCCATTCCGGGCTGCCGATTGCCTTCATGTGTTGCCCCCCCCCCCCCAATAATTTTCAGAAATCAACGTCCATGGTAGTGCTGATAATGTGCAGCGTGCCCTTCCGTCCATTATGTGTGAGATCGCTATGAAAATCAGCCATTTGTGCTGATGATTAACAGCCTACTCTCCCGGCCATCCTGTGCGAGTCGGCTATAAACGTCAGCCATTTGTGCTGATGATCAACAGCCTACTCTTCCGTCCATCCTGTGCGAGTCGGCTATAAACGTCAGCCATTTGTGCTGATGATCAACAGCCTACTCTCCCGGCCATCCTGTGCGAGTCGGCTAGAAACGTCAGCCATTTGTGCTGATCATTAACAGCCTACTCTCCCGTCCATCCTGTGCGAGTCGGCTATAAACGTCAGCCATTTGTGCTCTCGCGGCGCAACAGTCTTACCAACGTCCTGGCTAATATTGACCTGTGTCCAAGCGAATGCAATATCGTGCCACCCAATGCTGTTTGCGGGTGCGATGCGTTCGTCAGTGACCATTAATCAGCACCAGGCACCAGGGCCGAGCGATAGCAGCGGGAGCTTCAGGGCTTCCATGGGTTGACGCTGATCGGACGTGGCGCCGTTCGTCAGTGACCATTAATCAGCACCACACCAGGGCCGAGCGAAGCGGAGCCAGGGCTCTGGTTCCTGTCGGGTGCGCCGCACGACAGAGAACATGTCGACCGACCACAACTCTTGCCAGTGCGTGGAGGCGATCCAGACTGAATGGCAATTGTAAAATAATGAACTTTTTCGACTGGCTAGTATCAATTATCTTCAGGTTCAGCGAACTATTCCGAAACAATTTTGTATGGCAATAGTGAGTTCTCATGTAAAATTGCAAAAAGCACAAAAGTTACGGACCGTATAATAAAGGTAACCTCAGGTTAAGCCAACATGGGTTAAGAGAGGTCAATCGGTAGCTTAGCAGTTTATTCATTTAGCCCAGCAGTTTGTTAGCCGTTCTGACAAGCGCGGTAGTATTCGTGACAAAATTGCATGTCTCACAAAGCCGGTGGCCGAGGCCGGCCAACCTAGGACTAACAAAATCAACTGTGCCGTGCTGTGGGCGGATGTCGTGACTGGCAGTGAATGAATGCTGTAAGTGCTTGACTGCTGCAAGTGCCTGACATATTTTGCGAAGACATGCTCACTAGTATGACGTGAGGATCTGATTACATGTACCCTTGTGTGTGTGTGTAATTGTGCATGCATGCATGCATGCATAATGTATTGCAATGATGTGTATGTTGTGTAATTATATATATATATATATATATATATATATATATATATATAATATATATATATAAATATATATTCCCTTTTGTAGCCGTAAAATTGACGTCATCAGTGAATACCGCTATGAAACAAAATTTCAAAGTTTTGGCAGGTATGCTTCATCGCTTTTGCAAGGAGTCAGTCAGATGTGTACCGCTCCATGTGTAATGTCACCTAAACCAGTTATTCGTGCCGTCTGTTTAATTGCACCACATTCCAGCACAAATCACGTGCATTGCGGCGGACAAGCCGGATTTGCAAAATCGTCTTCCTCCAGACACCATAAAAGGGATAGTAGATACTGCCCTCACTCATAGTGCCAGTACCGACACCCTCCCCCCCCTTCCCTCATAGTGCACCAGCGAGCTGGGCATCAGGGGGCAGTACCGACACCACCCCTCCCTCATAGTGTACCAGTAAGCTGGGCATCAGGGGGCAGTACCGACACTACCCCTCCCTCATAGTGCACCAGTAAGCTGGGCATCAGGGGGCAGTACCGACACTACCCCTCCCTCATAGTGCACCAGTAAGCTGGGCATCAGGGGGCAGTACCGACACTACTCCTCCCTCATAGTGCACCAGCGAGCTGGGCAGCAAGCTGCATAGCTCATTGAAATGCATGACTTGACCCGATTAGCGTGAAATAACTCATTATCCGAAATAAACAATCGAATCAAGCCACACGAAACAAAAATGTGCGGATTGCCACCGGAGTATACGATACAGATTTGAAATGATAGCGGACAGATGCGCAGCCAGGGGGACAAAGGGGACCAAGGGCGCAGCCCTCTTTCTTAGCAACCGAAAATACACTGGATCAAATAAGAAATTGAGATTTCACTACGAAAAACCTAAAATTTTCGGCGCGCATTTTCTGCTTCATGATGTATTTCTTGTCTGGTGCCCCCTTAAGAAAATCCTGACTCGCCACTGGTAGCGGACAATTGAGCCAATTCACTTAGTCATTCCCGGACAACTATGAAAGAAGTATTGTCGCATGTTTCTTGATACTTCAATTACACCTAATTATCTCATACTCCTATACTATACTCCCCTGTATTGTGCCATACTATACTACATGTTACTATACTATTATATGCCCAACATTGCATAATGTGCTATGCTACATAATACGCCATAATTCTTCAGTATACTACGATATACTATATATTTTAATATTTTATACAATGTTATGGTATAATACTTTATGTTATGCTATATACACTACTCTCCCATGCTTTGTTCCTCAACCAGGCTGGAGAAGTGCATCCTTTTGAGGAAGTGCTAATGAGGTAAGCTTCTTCAATGGCATGAAAGAAACACACGTAGCCATTTTATGACCGTCCATCGATACTCTTCTGATACGATTGGCACGGCGTCCCGCGGCTTCCCGCGGCTTCCCGCGCTGACACGCTCCTGCTCGCACGAGGGTGCGACAAGTCATTGAAAACACAACATTAAAGACGTCTCTTCTCAGCCAGCAGCACAAGCGTCGCCGATATACATACACGAGGGTAACGCTCACGGGAATTCTGAATTCGTATTGCAAGAAAAAGTAACCACAGTTACTTGTTCTTGTAACCAAACAAGTTTTAACTAGTAAATATGCTATGCCATACGATATATATCTATACGATATATATATATATATATATATATATATATATATATATATATATATATATATATATATATATATATATATATATATATATATAATACCCAGTACTTTTACCCGGCGCGCTCCAGCTATGGTGACCATCTGGGATTATGTTGCTGCATGGAAGTTGCCAAATTTGACCGTAAGAATGTAGGGAGAATATTTGCTGTGGCGGTATCATGTAGGGGTGAAGCTTCTCGTGGATTTCTCATGCCAAGGTAATCCGAGATGTGGGAATTAAAACATCCCAAGCTCGATTTGAGCAAGTGTACTTCCAATAGCCTATGATGAAGGACGAAGACCAATGAAGGGACACGAATCCCATCTATTGAAGTAATGTTTAACCCCTGGTATCATGCCAAATTTACACTATGCCTGTATCGGCATACATAAGAGTAATAATACACAGTATTCAAATCAATAGAACATTGCCATCAAATTCGGTGTTCCAAGTGACGCCATTTGAGTGAAATTCCAAGAACATTGGTGCTTCCACGTATGCAAGGTCATGTGCTTTGAGTGAAAGTTGGAATTGTCACGACAGAAACTTAACTTACAGTAGGTACCTACAATACCGAACTGAAATGCTACATTCGCTACCCGCTTACAACTGCTAAAAAATAATAATCTGAAGAGAAAATCACAATTGTGGGAAACAAACCACAAAGCTTGTTTTCAAACACTCTTGTTTTTTTAACATGCAGCTGGGGGAATGGGCATGATGATCGCGTTTTGGGTTCAAAGACCTTGTGAAAAACAAATGTGGCCATCTTACGCTCAATGTGCACGTGGGGAGGACGGGATAGGGGTGCAATGAAGGTGGAAATGATTTTCTGTATTTTGCTTCTAGATAGGAGCAGCCCTCCGACGGATTTGGGAACGAGTATTTGCCAGTCAATGTCCTGACGCCAGCACGCGTACAGCAGCAGAGGTGAACAAGCCGGCGAAGCGCCGACGCACGTCGGTGGCCATTACAGGGACACGGAAGGCTCTAATGAGACAGCCAAGGACTGACCAACCATTCCTTCCTAACTTAACAAAAATGGAGGAATTAATCATGGCAAAGTCCATTTCTGGGCTAGCTTACAATGGCAGACGGCACATTTTATATAGTGGTGGCGTCCCTTTTGAGACAGCTACTGGCTGACAAAAACAGCGGCACAGGTGGCGGTCAGTGCTAAATTCCAATAGACGTAGGAAGTATGTCGCTGAGACAGCAGTGAACTGTCTCATGTGGGACAATTGTGGCGCGATCAACCTTACTGAATGACCTTGCTGAACCAAGGAGAACCTGGTCCTGGATGTTGACGTCATGGAAGTTAAGGACATCTTAATTAGCGTAATAATTCGTGCTATAATACAGAAAGCAACACGGTGACAATTTTGTGAAGCATATCACCACAGATACCCACAATGTTATTACCTCCATTGATGGATCCCCAGTTATCTGTATAATTTGATGTGACGTCATTCAGGTGTCGAGAACAAACTATAACTGATGGTACAAATTATTACCCATGGCATTGGACTACCGGGTTGGCTGGGTTCCATCATGAAGTCGTCGGTAGGCATTAGAGAAACGATTTTCGTCCTTGGGAACAGCTGGAGAGATGGGAAAGTCGACCCCTTTTCACCATGAAGGAAGGTGATTTGTGGGAATGCTAGCTGTAACTATAAAGCAGAATTACGCGATATGAAGAGGTACAACAAGTTAAAGCACGGAGGACAGCTTTTGCGAGTGAAAATGTCCCTCGGTGTTTAAGAGATATGTGAACGATGGTGCAGATCAATGCCAAAATAGGAGCAGGTAATTAATATTGGTCCACGTGATGGCACACCAGACAATGTAATGGCAAGCAAGGAATGTATTTGACTATATTGGCTATTTCTGCCGACTTCCACCAGCAGATTTGGAAGGCTTCCACATTCTTCAGATGGAAACCTTCCAAATCCTGGTAGAAATCTGACTGCAAGCTAAATATGTATAGTTGCTGTGCTGAAATTTATAATGTTGTTATGCCATTCTGTCTATTGTTTCTAGATCACAATCTCTTTTGTTGCTCTAACCACATCGTTGTTACTCATGGCCATTGCAATTCATGATCAAACAAAAATATGGCCAGGCATGTCACCTAGACCAATATCCTTACAATGTTTGTACCAACTCCTACTCCTACTCTGATTCATAATCTGATTCAGATGGTAACATTGCTGCCTGTGGTGGCTATGGCATGGGTGAGCTTAACTCTTGCAGTGCAAACAAAAATTCCTTCCTTTTGCAGTGCGAGGATGGTCAATTTGACGCCGATTAACTTCTAGATAGGGAATTGAGATAAGTGACATGACCTAACTACATCCTTGGACTTCCGGGGTCATTATAAATATGTGCATTCACCAATGTTGGTTGACCTTGCAGTTCAGGTTAACTGCATCAATATCGGTGCAATGTCAGTCGCCCGGTAGATGCCGTGGTTTTCAGATCTTGGTCCTACAACAAATGTGTTTTAAGTTCAGCATTCATGATATGCAAACTGTAGACTTCGCCTGACACCATGAAAAGCATCAAGGTTCAGGTCACCGGTGAAGTCAAGATCAAGTACTAGAAAATATGCAGTGAATTGCTGAAGTTCACGATTTTGGAAAAAGTGGTATTCAGGAGAAATTAATGGATGGCACCACCAGCACACTAAATGTTGTCCCTTTTTGACGATTTGTACCAAAACAGACCATTTGTGTACCACATTTTTCGATTAAAAACAAAAAGTAAAACTTAAACAAAACCATCATAACCTTACTCACATCTGAAAAGAAATAAGCGTGCAGAAGCATCCTGGCAAGCCCTGATCTGATCCCATTCGGTACTTCGTAATTGCTTGTGTTTGAACTATCAGAGAGCCCGTCATACATGTACTCTAGGAACGTTTCAGGTCACATATCCGCGATCTGACCCGATATTGACTTGACATTTGGAACACAATTAGAAGGTATAGTGGGCCATTACATTGTTTTTGAAGACATCAATTGCACAGAAAGCTATGCATGAAACTTCTTCTCGTCTAAATCAAAGATATTTGGATTGGTGTCCTGAGGTGTCAGTCCTTTAATTTTCTTTGGTCGTTTATATTTGCACCGATCGTTAACTTCTGGCCATTTCTTCAATCGTTCGCTCGGAATAAATGTTTCAATGTATGTATAGGAACTGCATTAACCCTCGCCATCTTTCCGGTCAAATCCTCACACCCTGTCTCGGGGGGGGTGATACAAACCCCCACCTCTAATCTCCAAACTAAGCGTCGCACGAAAACGAAAGAGGTGTCATCGGAAAGCTCTCGACGAGTAGGGCCAGACACCACCCCCAAAATTGTATCTCCCCAAAAGTGACGTCACTAGGGGGTCTAGGTTTTCACGACTTACATCATGTCTTTTGCTCTGGGGAGTTCATTTTGGGGGAGATTTGAGAAGAAAAAATTATTTGAAATCAGAAAAGGAAGGCGAAATCGACCATGGCCATAACATTTTTGCCCACCCAATTTTTTGTTTGAAATTTCAAAATTTTGAGTTTTCAATTTTCTTCAATTTTTATCTTCCTAATGGGTAGAGCGGACCGAAAAACGTTGTTCGAAGTCAACCTGCTCTCATAAAAATGCTTACTTTAGCCAGAATCTTCGACTTTAGCTCTAGGAAAATATGCAAAACTAATAACTAATCAAAAACGAAAAAATATAAAATTGAAAATGACCTAATGCTATATGGAGTGTCGACTACATGGTCCGGGACGCATGGAGGAGCATCAACATGTTATCACCGACACCACGCAAGAACCACTCGTAATTTTCGGAATAGTGTAAAAGGAGACCCATCAGCAATTGTTGTCATCTCAGATCATCTGACCTGCAGAAGAAAAAAAACGGAATTCACCAGGACGCTGCACGATTAGCAATCACCACCAGATCACCACTCCCTGGTGACGGTCACTCGCCCAGAGTCAATGCCAATCATGCCATCCAGTGCATGCCACTAGCAGAGCACGCACCAAATACCGCCCGAACACACTCACCCCGAGTCAATGCCAATCACGCCACCCAGTGCATGACACTCACAGAGCACACATGGAATACCGCCCGAACAGACACCGGCACCGTGACCAGCCAAAGGACAGACGACGTGTGACGAGCTGGGACGTCAGCTACACGACGCTGCGCCGCCGGCGTTCGGTCAGAGCTGTATTGGTGCCGGTGCAGTCGTAAACCCCAACAACGCGGAAGAGGCTGGGAAAGGCCCGGCCACCTCCAGCAGTGTTCTGTATACATCGCCAGCATGCCATCGAGTGTGCCTCACTGCCGTCAGACATTCCTCTTCACCACCGGACATGCCTCAGCCGTTACCAGTCGAGTGCCTGCGGCACCAACTTAGCCAGTCGCTGTGTCAGTCATTACTACCTCCCCCATCCTCAGACATGTCTCTATTCCTCCACTGTCGTGATCCATGGCTCTACCTCCACCGTCCACAGCCTAGCTAGTTACTTGGGTTCGATTCGAACACGAATCGATTAATTATTAAGCGCCCGTAACTTCAGTAGCTTCAGCAGGTCAAAGTCAGTGGGAAATGCTGCAGCAGTGAGTGCTTGCCGTCAAATCAGACTGCTTCAGCAGGTCAAAGTCAGTGGGAAATGCTGCAGCAGTGAGTGCTTGCCGTCAAATCAGACTGCTTCAGCAGGTCAAAGTCAGTGGGAAATGCTGCAGCAGTGAGTGCTTGCCGTCAAATCAGACTGCCGCGGCGTGGCGAAACATGGCTGAAGAACGAATAATCTGCCAACTATTTCCCAGCGTCACTCACCGGTCGAACCTCGTGTCTCATCTCGATAATATGGTCCGCCCTCTCGCGCGAAGTGTTGGCACGCGAATAGCACATTACCTACTGACAGGATACCTACGCAACGGAAACACCGTTTCCTCTCATCGTCACAGAGTAGGCAACGGATGGGTAACATTCGCAGACTACTCAGGGCCGCCTGATGTTTTCTATGATTACAAAGACACGAGGACCAGCTTTTTATCGTGGTTTTGTGCACTTTTGCAGGTGCAGTAAATTCGTTGAATATCATACTGAGTTCTGCGCTTCCCCCTTCTACTTCTCCCTCACACCTTAATATTGTCAGGTTTGGTCCACGCATCACCCAGCAATTGCCTTCAAACTCCCCTGAATGGAGCTTTCCACGAAATTTACGGGGTAAAATGAGGTTCTATCTCTCAAATGATAGAAATCCCTCCCCCCTCCCCAGAAGTTGTGAATTATACTAAGCTAGAGGGCACCACAAATTCTTTGCTGGCCGTCACAACTGCTAGCAAATACAATTTTTGAAAGCTACTCCCGCACGCTAATATATATATATATATATATATATATATATATATATATATATATATATATATATATATATATATTACCCATCACATTAGTGCTATATTCAGCGTACTATGCAAGCATTTTTGCAAGTTTATCCTACGCCAATCGCAGCGAGTGGCTTGGATCCCGCAGTAGTATGCTCTTTCAGGGGAGAACGCATAGCCAGTCCTTTTGCACACGACGTGTCATACCTCGTAGCTTTGGAAGATGATCACTGGATTTTTAAAGGTCTCAGACCATTCCCTCTTGAGCTCACACGTCCTTCTCTCACGAATGGTCGCCCACCAGCACTACCACAGGCCACCTACACAGCCGGCCTCCGGCAAGGGGCGATGCCCCCAGTACACCAGTCAGGAGGCGAGGACCTCCAACTGCCTGATGACTGCTGGAGCAGCTCGATGGTCGCCCACCAGCACTACCACAGGCCACCTACACAGCCGGCCTCCGGCAAGGGGCGATGCCCCCAGTACACCAGTCAGGAGGCGAGGACCTCCAACTGCCTGATGACTGCTGGAGCAGCTCGATGCCAACTTAGTGTCAGTGTAGTTGTGGTGCTCGCCAGCACGTGGGGGCCGCGCATGATCTGTGTCAGTCGACTACAGCTGGAGGGAACGACCGATCCATGTTCCTCCGTACAACACCAAAACGCTTACCAATGCGACGGCGCTCAAGTTCGTGTCCAGATAATAATTATCACGACATTGCCAAACAATGACACCAGCAACGTCACATCAGGATAAGACGTCACATCAGATTCCATGAGATCGGCCCTGACACATATGTCGTGGGTGAGGTCTAACTTACGCTGCAGTTGACAGCCATGTGTGTCAGGGCCGATCTCATGGAACAGAGCCATACAAAGGGCACATGCAAAATGGTTCACTTGTTAATCACGACGTTATCTCATTGATCACATTATCTCATTGATCACCTTATCTCATTCAGGTGCGGATCCAAAAGGCCGGCAAAATATCATTCGGGCGGAGAAATACTTCTTCTAGGACAAAACTTAGAAAGTCGTAAGCATTACAGTCGTTGCAAGAGCATTTCGTATTGGAATATGTTAGTATTTGAGGAGCATTTGCATATAATTATACTGTCGCTCGAGAATAGATTGAAATCGAGCAAGTGGCTTCTTTTTTGCGCATACCTGCCAACGAGGGTTCGAGGAAATTTTGCTATGTTTTTCTTCCGTGCCTTGAATCTGCCTTTCATCTGCCTTGCGGCTTCTCAGTCACTAGGCTTGCTGGCAGCGCTGCACCCGATGCCTGCGACTGGCCTCCACCTCCCAGTAGTCATGCATCAGACATGAAGACGCCGACCTGGCCTTGTTACCGGGAAGAGTCGGCGCCGCCATCACACGATCCGAGCCTACACGCGTCACCTGCACGTGGGCTGAGTGCATGATGCTTCAGCTGAGCTGATTTACGACGTGCACTTCTCTCACTCTTTTATCGGCAGCGTTGACCGCAGGCATCCTTGGGACCTCAATTGGGTGGTGGAATCGTTGAAGCGATGCAGACACAGTTCGCGGGCAACGATGGAGGTCACGGCTCGGGGCCGACTCACGAGTATTGCTAATGAGTCGGTTGATCGGCCTCTTGGAGCGACCGATCAACTTGTTATGTTTACTAGACAGCGAAAGTGCTGTAGCTCGTCCCTTGTCCGTTTTAGTGGCTATATAATACCTGACTGGCACGAGTCAGGTGCAGCGCAAGTCAGACGTGTACGACTGGCACGAGTCAGATACAGCGCAAGTCAGACGTGTACGACCGGCACGAGTCAGGTGCAGCGCAAGTCAGACGTGTACGACTGGCACGAGTCAGGTACAGCGCAAGTCAGACGTGTACGACCGGCACGAGTCAGGTGCAGCGCAAGTCAGACGTGTACGACCGGCACGAGTCAGGTGCAGCGCAAGTCAGACGTGTACGACCGGCACGAGTCAGGTGCAGCGCAAGTCAGACGTGTACGACCGGCACGAGTCAGGTGCAGCGCAAGTCAGACGTGTACGACTGGCACGAGTCAGGTGCAGCGCAAGTCAGACGTGTACGACCGGCACGAATCCGGCGTTTGCAGCTGGAACATTTTGGTTCATCCCACTTGTTTTTTTTGTCTTGCCTGTGCATGCCATTAATTTCATTTTCTGCAGATAAATATCTGATAACAACCATGGATGATAAACCAAAAATACAACACAAAATCGTTCAGGTGATTGTTCACATGGTATACCGATGGCGATGAAGCCACCCCTCAGATAGGAAGGCTGGCAACTCGCGTTCGGTAGGCGAGGGATAATCAATCGTCGTGATCAGATGATGAAGAAATTCAAACGTTGCTAACGCAATGGGGAAGAGAACCTTTAGCAGTGATGGACGAAGGACGGCTTTACGGTTCACATGAGAACATCGCCTGGCGGCAGTGGAGCGTGTCGGCCAAGGGGACGTGATCTACAACCAGGGTGGGATCAAGACACGAGGATAAATTAAGTGGATGGTCACATAAACGGGACAGACGGTGGGTAGAAATGAGACTGGATGGGGGTGTCCAACAGACGGTGGGGAGAAATGAGACTAGCTGGAAGATGTGGAACAGAAGGCGGGGACAAATTATACTGGATGGGAGATGTG
Source organism: Ashinkailepas kermadecensis (assembly GCA_034440615.1). Taxonomy (NCBI): domain Eukaryota; kingdom Metazoa; phylum Arthropoda; class Thecostraca; family Neolepadidae; genus Ashinkailepas; species Ashinkailepas kermadecensis. The sequence goes on along the minus strand of JAOTOM010005010.1, from coordinate 70,609 downwards.
GAACAGAAGGCGGGGACAAATGAGACTGAGTGGGAGATGTGGAACAGAAGGCGGGAACAAATGAGACTGGCTGGGAGATGTAGGATAGAAGGCGGGCACAAATGAAACTGGTTGGGAGATGTGGGGCAGAGAACGACGACAAATGAGACAAGTTGGAGGATATAGGATACCATTAACCATAAGTATCCAAAGCTTGTCGCAACGACGACCATGGTCTGTAGGTAGGTACACGTGACAAAGATAATAAAACGCTTTGCTAAATATCTCCATACCGAAAGCAACCACCAAGTTTTAGCAGCGGATTATATTAAATAACCAGCGCCACATTTCAGAAATTGTCCTTCCAAAATGGAGCATGGAAGCAGATGGCAACTCTCAGCCATCTTCGTGTTAATAAACCGGATAGAAAAAAAAATGTTGAAATATTTTGTTGGAAATATAACAGCACAATGGGATGTCAATGAGTGCTCAGGCCGAGCCTGAACCGGTCCCACCACTCCCAGGTGGCTTTGGACGGAAACAACTGGCATGTTGATTAAAATAGGAATCTCGATAAAATACTTCCGAACATTTTAGGCAGCCTAATAACACATGACATGCTCAGTTCAGAGCTCAAAGCCACCGAAAATAGTTGTGAACAACGAACAAAAACATATTTTCTGTAGTTCGTCTAAATATATATCCAGTCCCTGTCAAAAAGAAGTAGTCGCATGGCGAAGGGAACAAAATACATTTCATTAGAACCCGTTTGAAAGAGACAGTTGTATGCCTGCGTTGTGCAAATAATGGTGCCGCCCTTGCAGTTCTTCCCTGACCAACTGATCACCATCGTCCACTACTGCACTGGACATACCAATCTCGTATTGTGCTTGAATAAAAATATGCAGGCCATTTGATGTTCCATGAATTACTGTTTCATGAAACACTTTATATGAATTGTACATGAAACACAAACCACATGGATTATGTTTCATGAAACTTCCATGAACAAAAAGAAAAGAAGTAAAATGACGCAGTGAACGCAGGAAGAATTACCGAACAAAAAACTTTCGAATGGTTTATGACGTGATATTGTGACTTAAATGGAAACGACAAATAAAAGTCCAATATAGTTGCCCCACAAAAAGGTACCACACTTGATTATCAGCCAAGCCACTTTAGATTACTTCCTAGATCCACACAATATTTGACAGCATACCTTCCTGATATATCAGACCTATGGGCGATCACACAAAATCACACATATGATCCCTGGTCAACACCACACCTCCCAATACAGGTTCTTGGTCTGCACCACACCTACACGCCGGTCTCCTGCTCGGCACCACACCCCACACATCGGACTCCTGCTCGGCGCCACGCCTCCACACCGGACTCCTGCTCAGCACCACACAACACACACCGGACTCCTGCTCGGAACCACACCTCCCACACCGGACTCCTGCTCGGCACCACACCTCACACCGGACTCCTGCTCGGCATCACACCTCACACACCGGACTCCTGCTCGGCACCACACCTCCCACACCGGACTTCTGCTCGGCACCACACCTCCACACCGGACTCCTGCTCGGCACCACACCCCACACATCGGACTCCTGCTCGGCGCCACGCCTCCACACCGGACTCCTGCTCAGCACCACACAACACACACCGGACTCCTGCTCGGCACCACACCTCCCACACCGGACTCCTGCTCGGCACCACACCTCACACCGGACTTCTGCACGACACCACACAACACACACCGGACTCCTGCTCGGCACCACACCTCACACACCGGACTCCTGCTCGGCACCACACCTCCAACACCGGACTCCTACTCGGCACCACATCTTCACACCGGACTCCTGCTCGGTACCACACCCCCCACACCGAACTCCTGCTCGGCACCACACCTCCAACACCGGACTCCTGCTCGACACCACACAACACACACCGGACTCCTGCTCGGAACCACACCACCCACACCGGACTCCTGCTCCGCACCACATCTCCACATCTGACCCCTGCTCGGCACCACACCTCCCACAACGGACTCCTGCTCGGCGCCACACCTCCCACACCGGACTCCTGCTCGACACCACACAACACACACCGGACTCCTGCTCGGCACCACACCTCCCACACCGGACTCCTGCTTGGCACCACACCTCCCACACAGGACTCCTGCTCGACACCACATCTCCACACCGGACTCCTACTCGGCACCACATCTTCACACCGGACTCCTGCTCGGCACCACACCTCACACATCGGAATCCCGCTCGACACCACACAACACACACCGGACTCCTGCTCGGCACACCTCCCACACCGGACTCCTGCTCGGCACCACATCTCCACAACGGACTCCTGCTCGGCGCCACACCTCCCACACCGGACTCCTGCTCGGCACCACATCTCCACACCGGTCCCCTGCTCGGCACCACACCTCCCACACCGGACTCCTGCTCGGCACCACACAACACACACCGGACTCCTGCTCGGCACCACACCTCGTAAATCTAAGGTCGTATCAAAAATCTAGAGATGCTGTGAAGCAGAAAATCAGAGCAGCAAAGCGAGCAAAAGAATTGGATTTGGCTAGGAACTGTAATGGGGACAGTAAAAAGTTCTTTAGTTTCTACAAGCTAAGTAAAGTTTCAAGCACAATTGGTCCACTGGATGTAAATGGGACTATATTGAGTGAGGATAGCGAGATGGTTGAGGAGCTGAGCAAGCAGTTTAAATCAGTGTTTACAGTGGAGGATGTGACTAATCTGCCAACCGTGAACCACAGTTCAGTGACAGGTGATCAGATACACGATGTTGATTTCATTGATAGTGATATTGTTTTCAATTATATCAGAAAAATAAAGACAAACAAGGCAGCAGGACCCGATGGAATTTATGCTAGGGTATTGCGGGAAGCTGAAAAGGAAGTGGCAATTCCACTTAGTATAATATTTTGTAGATCAGTTTCGCAAAATGAAATTCCAACAGATTGGAAAAGGGCAAATGTAGTTCCTATTTTCAAGAAAGGAGAAAGAGGGAAAGTTGAAAACTATAGGCCAGTAAGCCTCACATCCCTAGTCTGCAAGGTACTCGAATCAATTATCAAGGATAGAATAGTTAGTTTTCTGGAAGGAAACAAATTGATTCAAGATACTCAACATGGGTTTAGAAAAGGGCGATCGTGCCTCACAAATCTCTTGGACTTTTGAATTTTGCTACAGAACAATTTGATCAGGGAAATCAGGTTGATGTAGCATATCTTGACTTTAGTAAGGCCTTTGACAAGGTACCCCATAAACGGTTAATGATGCAGCTTCAGGTCCATGGTATTGCAGGTAGCATCCTAAAATGGATAGAGTTGTGGCTTTCAGATAGACAGCAGAGAGTGATGCTAAATGGTACAAAGTCATCATGGCAAAATGTTCTTAGTGGAGTCCCCCAGGGGTCGGTACTGGGGCCACTATTGTTCATTATATATGTGAATAGCATTGAATGTGGCCTAAGCAGTAAGGTTTTGAAATTTGCGGATGATTTGAAGATCTTTAGGGCAATAACAGGGCAAAATGAGCAGGTTTTGCTGCAGAAAGACTTAGACGAGCTAGTGAAGTGGTCCGAAAAATGGCAAATGAAGTTTAATTTTGATAAGTGCAAAGTCATGCATGTAGGTAGGCAGCATATGAAGGCTCCATACTTGATGGGTGGCCAAGTACTATCTGTGACTGAGCAGGAGAAGGACTTAGGTGTTATTTTGAACACAAAATTGGGGGCATCAGAACAGACCAAAGAAGCCAGGAAGAAGGCACTAAGAATGCTTGGGGCAATACAGAGGAATGTGTCATACAAAAGTGAGGAGGTCATCAGGAAGCTTTACTGTGCATATGTCAGGCCACATTTGGAATACTGTGTCCAAGCTTGGTCCCCTAGTTATGAGAAAGATTGTTGGCTTTTAGAGAGAGTACAAAAGAGGGCAACAAAAATGGTTAATGGTATAGGCAACCTGGAATATGAGGAAAGACTGAAGAAATTGAACATGTTTTCACTTAGATATAGAAGGCTGAGAGGAGATCTCATCGAGGTTTTTAAATTTGTTCATGGTCAGGAACAGGGATATCTCAGGGAAATGTTTGAATTTAACAGAAATGATGCAATTAGAGGTCATCAATTCAAAATTAAAGTTAATCACAGCAGGACAAGGTTAAGACAGTCTTTCTTCACCAACAGGGTAGTAGAACACTAGAACCAGCTGCCAGGAACCATTGTCAGTAGCAACACACTGAACATCTTTAAAAACGGCATAGACAATCATTATAAGAATAGGGGGATTGTTTTTCTGTATTCCAGGGAAGGTTGATCGACAGGGAGGAGTGGGAGTTGGGAGGAGTTTGTAATTGTTGACTGTGTTATGGAATAGCAAGTGAGTCTCTTATTAAGTCTAAATGCTTTATAACTTTATATAGGGTGTACCTAGCAGTGGATTCAGCACCTTCCTTCGGGATGTGATACTGATGAGATTGTCTATGGTAGCACAATGTGTATGATGGGAGGAGTTTGTAATTGTTGAGTGTATTATGCAATAGCACGTGAGTCTCTTATTAAGTCTGAACGCTTTATGAATTTCTGTGGGATGTGCCTAGCAGTGGATTCGGCACCTTCCTTCGGGATGTGATGCTGATGAGGTTGTCTATGGTGGCACGATGGGTGTGATGGGAGGAGCTTGTGATTATTGAGGGTGTTAGGCGGTAGCAAGTGAGTGGTGTTAGATGGGCTGGGATATATAGCTTCCTCGGAACTTGGGATAAGGGATTGATTGGGGTGGGAGTATGTACATTCTAGTACCTTTTCTAGATAGGCTTAACCCAGATGGGCCCATGTGGCTCTTATTAAGCCTTAATACTTTATGACTTTTTTTATGACCTCCCACACCGGACTCATGCTCGGCACCACACCTCCCACACACGGAATCCTGCTCGGCGCCAGACCTCCCACGCTGGACCCACGGCCGACCCCGCACCTCCCACGCTGGACCCACGGCCGACCCCGCACCTCCCACGCTGGACCCACGGCCGACCCCGCACCTCAAGCACACAACTAAACAACGTCTCCATTGCCGGCACGACACCCTCCCGACCCGAGCCGGCTGCGGCGTCACACGTGGTGTATCCGGCTCGCGGCGGGCCGCCACCGTGCGCCGTTTTTGCCGCCGCCGCTGTGCCACACCACGCCAGCTAGCCGGCGCAGTGTGGAGACGGTGCCGGTGCCGCACCAAACCGGCCGGTCGGGTCGGCCTGCCCAGCGCGCCGACAGGAACGGCGACTCGCGCGCTCGCGTCAGGCCCGTCCAATGAGGGTGTGTCGTGTTACCCACACAGCGCCCGGCCTGGAACACACTGTGTGACGAGCATAGTGCCAGTCTGCTGGCCTCAAGCCGACGTGAACGTGAGGGAGGGTGACAGCGTGGACTCTGACCAGCAGTGGCGCCACTAGGACTTTCCTAAGGGGGGGCAGAAAGATGCGATGAAATAGAGAAAGCTTTCGACCAGCGAAGCGCGCCGAAAACTTGAAATCAGATGAAGTGAAATCAGATGCAATACAAAAAACTTCCATCGTACGAAACATTGGTGAGGAATCACATACAAGTCTCTAGATTTGATATCAGCCTTCCCACGCCAAAAAAAAACGAAATATTACCGTCGTGGCGGTAGTGTTTACGCTGCAGGTCCTCATGAACACGGACGTAAACCGAGGTTAACAATGCTTCCAGTGTCATCATATATTGGCTACAGTAGAACTGCCGGGTGTCAACCGGCTATAATAGATGACCAGCATCAATTCAGGGTAGCAGCCCAGCAAATACGGATAAATGGGACACGAAATAAGCATTTACTTTGCGGAGCGATAACTCGGGACAGTGTTAAGATCATCGTATTCTGAAGACTGCACGACGTATTCTGATCAATTGTGCTTTGGTAAAGTTCCACATTTAGATGACTTTCGATTTGCATTCGCCTGGCTTTCTTCCTGTATTGTCATGCTCTCGATTTCGGATGCCGAATTAGCACACCGCACCGTCATGGCGCCACGCTCACCTTAACTTGGCTGAACACATTGTCCAAATTCTCCTCGATAGCCAAATTGGCTTTAAAGTCTTTTCCGTGTCGCCCTAAGAAGACCCGCAACACCACTTTAAGCATAAGACAAGACAAGACAAGACATGTATTAAGGCCATCCACAATTAGCTCGTGGCTATTACTGCCTCACGTCATGCAAATAAAAAGAGGTCGGCAGAAGTATCATACATTCAGATATCGTCTACGAGCAGTCATAAAAGCAGACACATAAATAAGGCGCTAAGTGCCTCCACAATCCGGGTTCCTACGCAGGTGCCTCTTTAGGTGCAGTCCAAACAGGTGGATGGGTAGCCGCGTCAGATCGGGCGGCAAGGCATTGTATTGACTAGCCGCGCGACTACAAAAACGTCGCTTGCCCATGTTGGTTCGCGATCTGGGCACGTGAAGATCGTTGTCTTGCCTGGTGGTCCTGTCGCGTGTCTGTGATACCAGAGCAAATTCGCAGGCTAGTGACTCTGGCTCACCCAGGCGGCGCACCTTGTGCAGCAAGGTCAGCGTGTGGTACTGAATGAGGTCCCGCGCGTTCAGCCAGCCCAATTTATCCAGCAGATCCGATACATGATCAAATTTTTTTGCGGCCGAAAATTACTTTTGCTGCATAGTTAATAATGTTTTGGATGCGAGACAGATTCTTTTCCGTTCCATTGCCGTACACCGAAATACAATACCGGATCTGCGAGAGCACCAAGGCATTGACTAAAGCGGAAATGACAGCGGGCGGCAGGTAACTCCTCAGGTGCGACAGACCACTCAAAGTACCGAAGCAGCGCCTAGTGATGGTGGAGACGTGGGAGTCCCAGCTGAGAGAGCGGTCAAATATTAATCCGAGATTTTTTGCTTCCAAGATGGGAATTAGATTGTGATCGCGAAATTTTACGGTAATTTCTGGGGTGTGGCGCAAATTTTGCTGACTTCCCAGCAGCATTAGTTGAGTCTTTCCGGCATTCACTTTGAGGCCGTTTGCACGAAACCAAGAGTCAAGAGAGGCCAAAACATATTCCATCCTCGTTACGATGTTTCGAAATTCCGATTTTTTACCACTAACCAAAATTTGGGTGTCGTCCGCATATTGGACTACCATTGCACCTTCAACGAACAGACTGAGGTCGTTGGCGAAGATGCAGTAGAGTAGCGGGCCGAGAGCAGATCCCTGAAAGACACCAATGCCGTTGGGAAGCGGAGTAGACTTTTTGAGATTGCCCAGATTGTCAGTGAGGCTGACACTCTGGGTATGATCGCAAAGGTATGCAGAGAACCAAGAAGTATCGATACCGTGGATGCTTAATTTAGTCAAGAGCCTCGAGTGATCAATCACGTCAAAGCATTTGCTCAAGTCCAGCAGACAAAGAAGGGATAACTCACCTCGGTCATTGGTTGGATAACTCACCTCGGTCTCAAATTCTCCTCGATAGCCAAATTGGCTTTAAAGTCTTTTCCGTGTCGCCCTAAGAAGACCCGCAACACCACTTTAAGCATAGCTCAGGTCCTGCTCGACTGTAGTATCTTTGATGGCCATGAGACGACCAAATAAGGCCTGTCAAAAAGAGGGCATCACCCTCTCGCGCTGCCTGGTTGCTGGGCGACAAGCACCAAGACATCCTCCATTTACTGCTTGGTTATATCTACGCCATCAAACCAGCGGAGCATTGTAGATACCACTGTAGATACCACTGTATATACCACTGTAGATACCACTGTATATACCACTGTAGATACCACTGTAGATACCACTGTATATACCACTGTAGATACCACTGTATATACCACTGTAGATACCACTGTAGATACCACTGTAGATACCACTGTAGATACCACTGTAGATACCACTGTAGATACCACTGTAGATACCACTGTAGATACCACTGTAGATACCACTGAACGGGCGCAACTGACGCGCACTGCATCCCGCACAACAATCCGTAGTAGTAGCTGGCGTAAATAACCATCCACCGATGCCATCGGACGTACATGAGCCGATTTGTTCTGCCTCTTGAAATCTTGAAATAAATGGTCACCTAGCTGTGCCGTCGGGCGTCGATGAGCTGCCTTGTAATGACTTGGCATCTGACGTAAATGGTTCTTAGTGGTATCATCTCTCGCAGAACAACCGATTTGCAAAACACCGCACTAACCTTGCACATAGTTCTGCATGATCCCCCCCCCCCCTCCAGCGTGGCATGCCTGCTGCTGACGCGAGGTAACCGGCGTGGGAGGCGATGCGGGTAATTTCCTCCTTGCCTACATGGTTAAGACTACTCGGCGATTTCCGAGAGGATAGGCGGTGGCGGTGGCGGTACCCCAGCACATTGAACGTAATTTTCGCAGCCCCACTTCACATATACAATTTATTTTGCGGAGGAGTAAAATATACTAAGCTTTATCAAAACCGTGTAACCACCTGACAAGACGATCTCTCCTTCCTCTGCCTTCGGAACCGCATCGCACGAACTCACAATAGTGTAATACCCCACGTAACGCAAACTTGCTCTGACTTTGCTTGCAAAAACACGCTCACTTTAAAGGTGGCGCAGATTACCTTAGTGGATGTCCTCTAAGTACACCATCTCTCTCCATCTCTCACTTACCTCACTCCTGCCGACCACAGACTGGCAAAGAAAGTGTGGATGCCATTGAGATATGGACTCGCACGTGGCGAATATACAAATGCAAATTGTGACAAAAATCGCTGCTGAACCGAAACATCAAGCCCTGTCCCAGCTGACACTTGTCCAGATCACCCCAAACTGCCCTGTTTTACAGCGAATGTCAAGCGCCATTCCGCATCAGGTACAGCAGCCATCGAACACAACTGAAGTGTTGGTTTACCCTTCGTCTGTCGTCCGTCGTGACAGTCCGTTGAGGTATGGAAAGCGCGAATAAAGTCCCCCACATTGGCCTTCAATATGGCAGCTTTCGCGGATCCGTCTCGCGCTTCCACATGACGGACAACAATGGACGGCCATCGAAGGCCATGTATAAACAAAACATTTTCTTCTGCTGCTTGGCGATGAGACAAGAGGTCATACAGCTCTTCTCCCCGACATCATAGGCGTTCGCAGCACCATTGGGATGGCTGAAGCCAACATTGGAGGGGCTCACACCACTAGTGTGAGGCCTCGAGCCAACATTGGAGGGGATCACACCACTAGTGTGAGGCCTCGAGCCAACATTGGAGGGGCTCACACCACTATTGTGAGGCCTCGAGCCAACATTGGAGGGGATACTTACCGCGTGTTCCGACAACGCCTCGCCATGACGTAACGCCTTCGCTTACCGCGTGTTCCGACAACGCCTCGCCATGACGTAACGCCTTCGCTTACCGGGTGTTCGGTCGGCGTCGGCGGCGCGACGCTGGCCGATTCGTCGCTCGGGCGGCTCCCGTCGGCCACCGACGGGGCAGACGGCGGTCGTCGCCAGCCCCGGGGCGTGAGATTCGCCAGCCGGGACATGGCGTCCGTCACCGCCGCCGCGCCTGGGGCAGGCGGCGCCGGCGGCAGGCGCCACGTGCGCCATGTCACCGTCGTCGGTGTCGCCTGGTCGTGCGGGCCGGCCGGACTGGCGCCGCGGCTGTCCCTCTCAGTGGTGCGGCTGGTGTCAGAGCCGGTGCTCTGACTGTCACCGTCACTGGCGTTCTGACTGGTGTTGTTGTCGGTGTCGCAACTGGTGTCGAGGTTGGTGCTCTGACTGGTGACGAAGTCAGTGTTCGGGCCGGTATCGGGGTTGGCGCTTCGGCTGGTGCTGAGGTTGGGACTCTGACTGGCGTCGAAGTTGTAGCTCTGACTGGTGGTGTCGGGGTTGGGGCTCTGACTGGTGTCGAGGTTGAGGCTCTGACTGGGGAGGTTGGGGCTATGACTGGTGTCGAGGTTGGGGGTCAGACCCGTGTCGAGGTCGGTGTCACCACAGACGACCAGGTTGTTCGCCTGGGCGGGGAGACTGTGGTCAGACCGGCGAGTGTCAGGATGAGGCCTGTGCGGCGGGGCGACAGGACTCGACGCACCACACGACTGCTGCCGAGGAGATTCCGCATCATTTTCGACACGGCTGGCAGCAATGCTCCTGTCTAGGCGGTTGGGGCTGACAGTATCACGTAGCTGATGCTCGAAGGAAATTGCATGAATGTTGTTCTCTTGGTGACCGTCGCCACTTGGGCCACTGCGTCTCGCGAGCTTGGAGGCACCATACTTGACGGCCTCCTGGTTCTGTGCGATCTTCGGAATGGTTGTTGCCTGGTCAGGAGGTGTGCTGAGACCTTCCTTGTCTTGATGCTCGGCGCCATCGTGATGGTGTACGTCCTGAAGTCTGAAGGTACCAGGAGTGTTTGTCTCTCCATGACTGGAGGTATCGTGAACGTTGTCTGCCCGATGCGTCATGCTAGTTGTGCTGCTTTGTTCTTGATGCGTCGAAGTACTCAGACTGCCATCCTCCTGGTTTTCACAACTAACACAACCGTTTTCTCCATGTCGTGCTTCCTTGATAGGACTGTCGCCGTCTTGGTACGTAGAGCTCGCAGTATCTTGTTCTTTCACGCTGCTGGTGTTATTCAGTTGCTGGTGCTTCGAGGCATGCTCTAGGCTATTCTGCAAGAGAACAGAGGGAGAGCTCACAGTGAGATCTTTGGAGATAGGATCGCGTGGATGGTTTGGTTTCTGCGGGACAGTACTGGTTGCAGAGAGCATCTGCTGGGGAGCTAGACTGGATGCATGTGCTAATCTCGGAGTGACCGAGTCAGAAGAGCAGATCACCTTGTGGTGGACTGGGCTAGATGTATGGTCTGATTCCTGGGTGTCGGGCCTTGAACGACGTATCATCTGATGAAGCATTGGACTCGATGTGCACCTTGCACGTCGGCAAAAATGGCTCGAGGCACTGCAGTCGTGCTGAGAGGCCACGCGGGAATCGTCAAGCCGGCGTGAGTGGTCACAGCTGGCAGCTTCTCGCAGCTGTCGCTCATTGTTTGACGCTAAGGTTCCAGTTGGTTTCCGGTCAGTCGCACGATCGAACTGATCGGGGTTCGGCCGGCCGCGATCTTGCGTTTGGCCGGCGATTGGCGTGCGACCTACTGCGACACCGCGTGCCGAGCTCCGCATTCCGTCAACCGCCTGCCGTGGACTGCAGCCGACCTTACCCGACCCGGAGCTGCTCTGGTGCTGCAGCGGCTCTCTCCAGCCGACCTTACCCGATTCGGAGCTGCTCTGGTGCTGCAGCGGCTCTCTTGGCGCCTTGCCCACCAGCAGGTTTGGCGCCAATCTGGACGGCATGGCGCGGACAACGGGGCCGCAGGAGAGCCGGCTCTCGAGAGCTCGTACGCGCGCCGTGACTGACGGCGGCTGGCGGTAGTGGAGGGTCGGCGTGGCGCTGCCGCACCTGCGCGGCGCCAGCCCGGCTCCTGCCTCCGCGCCGCCGCGAGCCACGGCGTGCGGCGCCTCGTCTTCCTCCGGATCGCAACCAGTCGGCTGAGCTGCCGCGTCGCGGTGCTGCGTCTCGCCCGCTTCCGCTGACAGGCTCGCCGCCAGCGGGTGAGAAGCGCGCGAGTCGGAAGCCACGATCGCCTCCAACGACGCCTCGGCAGACGGTGGGTGCTGCCTGAGCCGCCCGGACACCATGCGCTGTGGCCTGCTCACGGGCGAGCTGAAGGCGATCAGCCGCTGTTGACAGGTGACTGCATGACTGCTCACGGAGTGCACCACGCTGACGTCACTGGAGATGTCACGCAGCCGGCCGCCCTCCTGGCCGTCGCTGACGTCACTGGGGGAGTCGCGCAGCCGGACGCCCTCCTGGCCGCCGCTGACGTCACTGGGGGTGTCGCGCAGCCGGCTGCCCTCCTGGCTGCCGCTGACGTCACCGGAGGTGTCCATCGAGGCGCCACTACTACGGCCGTTGTTGTCCAGCTCGCGGTGGTGGTCCAGCGTCCCATGGGCCGCATATGCTGATGGCTCACCCCGCTCCTGGCCGGGGGTCGGTGCACACGGAGACCCCGCGCTGGCGCCGAACGAAGCCCCCGACCTTGTGTCGAGATCGGGGGCCGAGTCCGGTGGGGATCCACTGTCGTGCGGAGAGCTGGGGACGGTGTCGGTACCGTATGGAGCGCCTGTCCGAGCGTCATCAGCACACAGAGCTTCCACCTCCGCGTAGTGCTCGTGAGGAGTGCTGCTGACGCCCCAACTGTCCGGTGGTCTTTGTGCAGTGCTGTTGTCGTAAGAGGCCCTGCGCTCCGCGTCGGGATCGTAGGGACCTATGTTCCCGGAAACAGCACTGTGTGCGGCTTTGGCCACGGTATCAGAGACGTGTACATCTCTGGTGCTGGTCTCGATGTCACACACAGATCCGAGTATCGGCATCAGTCGACCCTGGTCCGACCCCAGTCGAGGTCGGCCCTCCGACGAGTCGTCCAGCGGCCGATGCGACGCCGGCACCCTGCTGAAGGCGCTGCGATGCGCGTCACCGGCTGTCCAGCCCGTATCTTCCGTCCACGGCCTGGAGGTGCTCGTATGTGGCCGCAGCACGCCAGCTTCAGATGTTGGAGGGGGCGCGCAGGCCGGCTGTTGATGTTGCTGACCGCGTACGGGACGGGTCAGACCAGGCTCTGGTGCACCCGTAGCCAGAGCCGGAGCCGGAGTCGGAGCAGGAGACGAGAGGCCAGCCGGGGAGACATCACAGCCGCCAGCGTGATCGTGGCGCGTCTGCGCGCCGGACGGCGTCGAGTCCGTCCTCGGCGGCGGGCATGGCGCCATGGCGGCCGGCGGCGGCGCGGGATCCGCCCACGGAGAGTTGCCAGGACTCGGCAGCGGACTGCCTCGGCTGTCTCGGCGCGTCTCGCCGATCGGCGGCTCAGCCCGGCCACCGTCTCGAGACACGCCCCACTGCCCCGCCCACTGCTGCTCGTGCAGAGAGACGTGTCTACAGTCGGCCGTGGCGACCGTCGTCGCCGGTCGGCCGGACAGCCACCGCTGTAGCTGCGCGCCGGGGCAGCGCAGTCGATCGGCGTAGGCGCGCCGCTCCTGGTCGTCGGCCCCGCCTGGTTTGGTGGTCGGTAGGGCGTGCCGCTCCACCTCGTCGGCCCCACCTGGAGTGGTGGACGGCAGGGCGTGCCGCTCCACCTCGTCGGCCCCACCTGGAGTGGTGGACGGCAGGGCGTGCCGCTCCACCTCGTCGGCCCCACCTGGAGTGGTGGACGGCAGAACGCGCCGCTCCCCCTCGTCGGCCCCACCTGGAGTGGTGGTCGGCAGGGCGTGCCGCTCCACCTCGTCGGCCCCACCTGGAGTGGTGGACGGCAGGGCGTGCCGCTCCATCTCGTTGCTCCCGCCTTGTGTGGTGGACGGCAGGGCGTGCCGCTCCACCTCGTCGCCCCCACCTGGAGTGGTGGACGGCAGAACGCGCCGCTCCCCCTCGTCGGCCCCACCTGGAGTGGTGGACGGCAGAACGTGCCGCTCCACCTCGTCGGCCCCACCTGGAGTGGTGGACGGCAGAACGCGCCGCTCCCCCTCGTCGGCCCCACCTGGAGTGGTGGACGGCAGAACGCGCCGCTCCCCCTCGTCGGCCCCACCTGGAGTGGTGGACGGCAGGGCGTGCCGCTCCACCTCGTCGCTCCCGCCTGGTGTGGTGGACGGCAGCAGCTGCGCCATGTGCCGGTGTGCGTCACGACGCGGCTCGGCCCGTGGGCAGTCGGCGGTATGTGTGTGTCACGACGCGGCTCGGCCCGTGGGCAGTCGGCGGTATGTGTGTGTCCGGCGTCGGTGGTGTCGTGGTGTGGTGGCGGCTCTGGTGTGGCTTCAGTCGGCGGTATGTGTGCGTCACGACGTGGCTCGGCCCGTGGGCAGTCGGCGGTATGTGTGCGTCACGACGCGGCTCGGCCCGTGGGCAGTCGGCGGTATGTGTGTGTCACGACGCGGCTCGGCCCGTGGGCAGTCGGCGGTATGTGTGCGTCACGACGTGGCTCGGCCCGTGGGCAGTCGGCGGTATGTGTGCGTCACGACGCGGCTCGGCGGTATGTGTGTGTCACGACGCGGCTCGGCCCGTGGGCAGTCGGCGGTATGTGTAGTGTCCGGCGTCGGTGGTGTCGTGGTGTGGTGGCGGCTCTGGTGTGGCTTCAGTCGTGTCCGTTTGGCGCTTCGGTGGTGTTTAATCGTGCTGTGTCAGCGTGGTGCGGCTGGTGATCGTGCTGTGTCAGCGTGGTGCGGCTGGTGTTAGCAGAAGCAGTCGGGCACCGTCGATGGCAGCCAGCCAGTACATGTAGATTGCAGACACTGAAAAGAAGAGAGCCTTCGTCACCGTCGAGGGCACCTGGGATATATTCACAAATACGATGAAGAGGAAGTCTGAGGCATGGTAAAAAGGATGGAGGTGACAGAAATCCAGTGGAAAAAATTACAAGTGGGGTTAACCCTATTACGGCAGGACTTCGTTTATACCTGAATCTATAAGGGAAGAGGGGCGCATTCCACCCCCTCTCCCTGAGATCTCGGAATCTATTGGGCGGATTTCGAAAAGTTCCCAATGTTGAGGTCAGTTGAGACAAATAAAAGGAAATTGGACAAAACCATTCGTGACTGTTTTTATTTTATATCAGTACAATTGTGCAACGATGGGCATCATTCTTAATGATTCAAAGCACAATTTGATGTCCAAATATGCACATCTACAACAGCCAATGGCGTAGCCAGGAGCCTAAAGAGTAATGGGTATCAACTGTTCTTTTTGGCTGTTTTTTTTCGCAGTCAGTGCAAAAACGCATATTATTTGGTCATTCTTACATAATATCAATACTCACCGTGAGGTTTTTGACCAGAGGCATCGCAAGGAATTATACTGGGAAGCATGGCCTGAGTGGGAACGCTTCTACAATAATTCGCCACTGAGAAAATCTCCTGGCTCCGCCACTGCGTATTATTTATTATAATCGTTCGTCCTGAATTCACTCCTGCCCCTCCTCGATCTGCCATTGGCAAATTGCCACCTTCGTCGGGCCATTGCTTGTAGTTGTTTCAACAGGGTATCTCTTGAATATCTCCCGGCAACTCCTGGACCCGCCATTGGGGAGTCTTCCGGCTCCACTTCTTGTGATGCGTTATTGTCGTTTGCCCAGAATTCACCCGACCCTCCCAGCATTCCGACGGCAACGCAAATTATATATTCACCTGAACAGCAAAACAATGAAATTATTCATATACATGTGCTGCTTCTAAATTTTAGCCAAAATATGTCGGAGGTGCTTCCCAATATTCGTTCCTGGAGCCGCCTCTGACATAGTCGTGACATTAATTTTGGCACGAACTAGAAAAAGCAAAGTTGGGAAAAGTTACCGAATTTCACGCTCCTATCACAAAGCCTAGGCGAAAAAAAAACTACAAGGGGAGGGCAACCACCCTACCGGAGTAGGGTTAAGAGGGACATATATGGAATGCAATCACATTGTTCAATTGATTGACTGAATGATATACCTTATATTATTTACCAGCTAATTCCCCTAGTCACATAGATATAGATACACTAAACAAAGCCAGCTATTGCCTATGATACGGTCATAGTTGAGCTGCGCCAATCACGTTGTTGATAAAAATGCTCTACAATTGAACTATCTCAATGCCCAGGGCACAGCGAACTTTGCAAACCCAGAGAACGTACCCATTTATTGGGCGCACACTTGCCGATCCAATGCTCCCATTACACGTAATATTTTGTGATGTGTATGTTTTAACGCCGTATTCCAAGCCTTATGACAAACGCCCTTCGTCTGCCAAAGGCTTGGTACCATTACTATGACGTTTACCGTGTACCATGTACCGTGTACCATGTACCGTGTACCATGTACCGTGTACCATGTACCGTGTACCATGTACCGTGTACCGTGTACCATGTACCGTGTACCATGTACATTTACCGTGTACCATTACTATCAGTGTCACAGCGGTCACGTTTATGTAAATGATTAGGGGGTCAATGAATTTGTCGACTCGGGGGTAATTTTACAGGGTACAAGGTTAATTATAGAAAACATTACGGGGCCATATCAACATTGAAGCAGACATGGCGCCCTCAAATGCAGACATTGAAGCAGACATGGCGCCCTCAAATGCAGACATTGAAGCAGACATGGCGCCCTCAAATGCAGACATTGAAGCAGACATGGCGCCCTCAAATGCAGACATTGAAGCAGACATGGCGCCCTCAAATGCAGACATTGAAGCAGACATGGCGCCCTCAAATGCAGACATTGAAGCAGACATGGCGCCCTCAAATGCAGACATTGAAGCAGACATGGCGCCCTCAAATGCAGACATTGAAGCAGACATGGCGCCCTCAAATGCAGACATTGAAGCAGACATGGCGCCCTCAAATGCAGACATTGAAGCAGACATGGCGCCCTCAAATGCAGACATTGAAGCAGACATGGCGCCCTCAAATGCAGACATTGAAGCAGACATGGCGCCCAAATCAAATAAAAAAAATAAGAACATGCCCTCAATCAACATTGAAGCAGACAGGCGCCCTCAAATGCAGACATTGAAGCAGACATGGCGCCCTCAAATGCAGACATTGAAGCAGACATGGCGCCCTCAAATGCAGACATTGAAGCAGACATGGCGCCCTCAAATGCAGACATTGAAGCAGACATGGCGCCCTCAAATGCATGCCAGACACCAGAGGCGCAGCCAAGGGGGAGGGGGAGGGCTTCCTCTTAACAAAAAAAGGATTAGATGAAACAAGCAATGTTGGGATTCATATCACGCAATACGATACATATTTCCGCCTGCCTGTCGCGTCGAAAGCAGTCTCGGTAAATTTATATTTTTTGGGGTCGTGCCTCTTAAGAAAATCCGGGTTAAGCCCCTACAACACACCACCCCTGCGTAATTCCAAGTGGGAGTTAAAAAATCTGAACATAATATGCAAATAATTATGGCTTCGGAAAGGAGACTGCCAGTACAGTTTTCTAAAATGCCCCCACTACTTGACAGAAACGCATTCGAAAGCGATATTCACATATTAAACATTAGAGTTAGTTAGTTAGTTTTGGTCGACTGTTTTGGTCACACTGTCCCTAATCTCTCACGCCGATTGGTCGCGGGCGAACAGCACCAGGTCGGGACCCGAACCAGAATCTTCCGAATGGGGAGATACTGGTTGGGAACCAGAAATGATGGGAACCAGAATGTTCCGGCTGGGAGGCGGAATGGGCATGCATATTTCCTGGAATGCGGCTGGGGGGTTTCATGGGCATGCAAACATGCAACAAACAATATGCCGAACGACCAGGCCACATGGCCCGACTGACAACCACCGGCTGCCAGCAATAAGCAGGCGGCCCCTCCACATGGAGGTCGGAGGGCCACACGCCATGACAACCACCGGCTGCCAGCAATAAGCAGGCGACCCCTCCACATGGAGGTCGGAGGGCCACACGCCATGACAACCACCGGCTGCCAGCAATAAGCAGGGGCCCCTCCACATGGAGGTCGGAGGGCCACACGCCATGACAACCACCGGCTGCCAGCAATAAGCAGGCGGCCCCTCCACATGGAGGTCGGAGGGCCACACGCCATGACAACCACCGGCTGCCAGCAATAAGCAGGCGGCCCCTCCACATGGAGGTCGGAGGGCCACACGCCATGACAACCACCGGCTGCCAGCAATAAGCAGGCGGCCCCTCCACATGGAGGTCGGAGGGCCACACGCTGCAGCAGTGGACGGTTGTGTGCTTCAGCGATTTGGTCGGTGTTGTCCGAGCGAGGTGGCACCCCTGCGACCACTGGACGACGGGTGACACTGCCGCCACTGCACCAGTGATACGCCTGGTATCACTGGTGCTTCAGCGATTTGGTCGGTGTTGTCCGAGCGAGGTGGCACCCCTGCGACCACTGGACGACGGGTGACACTGCCGCCACTGCACCAGTGATACGCCTGGTATCACTCTTGGCTGGCATCACCGACAGGGCCATGGACGGAGCCGCCCTCGGCGGCACGCAAGGCCAACACCGATCACATCTCAACAGTGCTGGTGGCTTGTATTCGATTTGTGATCAGGCTGGTTATGGTGGCGATACTCCGATGAGTAATGAGTGGTACCGTCTCCTACTGGAACTGGTATTGATGTCGATATAAAATGTTTCCAAATAATTGTGCTGTGAACGAAATGAGGAATTGACTAAAGTCTTCAAACGAGCTGACTAGTCCCAGCCAGGGAACTTCAGCATAGTTTTTATTCTGGAGCATGCTAGTAAATGATTCGGCGAGTGGAATTGTTCACCTGGAGCCGGAAAATTCAGGTGCGAAAAAATGGAGAAATTTTACCGTAGAGACTCAAGTGAAGCTGGTCGCCATTGCAGTTCAACTCAAGCAATTTAGTTGCAAAGGCAGACACAAGAATTAAGCATTTTGGGTTCTAACTGCACCTCGACACAAGCTTCACATATGCTACATGACTAATGCGCATGTGACACCATCTTGTATCGATGGTGAAAACGCTATCTACGAGTGCAAAATATAAACAGGTTTTATAAATACAAGTCCATTCTACCGTCGATAGCGGCCATAGAAGCTTGGCGTCAATCGCTTTTAGCTTAATTGAAAAATGAAGTATTTTCATGATATTGTTCTTAAGCGGGTGTTTATCGGGACACATTACGAAGACTTCCCATTGGCCTCCTGCCGTTCACCCGAACCTTCCGGGGCCCCCAGCCAGCAAACTGGCGTGTGCGGCCGTTAGACACTGGGTACTAGCTGAGATGAAGATGCTGGATGTCTAGCCACATGTCTCTGCGATACTATATCCCGGCAAGGTGAAGATGTTGGATACCTAGCAACGCGTCTAAGCGCTGGTGAAGACACCAGATCTAGCCACGTGCATCTGCGCTATATCCCGGCAGGGGTGAACACGTTGGATACATAGCCACGTGCTTTGCGCTACTATGCCCAGCAGGGGTAAAGATATTGGATACCTAGCCACGTATCTCTGTACATCAACACACTAACATGCGTGCAGACGCTGGGTGACTAGCCACGTGTCTTTGTGCGCCTATATCCCGGCAGGGATGAACACGCTGAATCCTAGCCATGTGTCTATGAATAACTACATCTCGACAGGCGCAGACACGTTGGATGCCTGGCCATTTTGTGCGGGTGACGGACTCGGAGGAAATTAATAAAATATTTAATTCCAATTATTATTTGCTGGAACACATGACGACGGGTACGCACTGCCAGCCCGAATTAGATGTGTGCAGATGTGCATCCCCTCCCCCCCCCTTCCCACGTAAGCGATGGGTGGAACTGGGAGCCGCTCCACTCAATCGCTATCGATGGGCAGACTGCCGGGCAACGTCTGGGGACGTTCATTTTCTGTGGGGGTTAACAGCTTGGACATAATTAGCATCGATGTGCGCCTACCTGCTGAAACACAGAATGGGTTGTTCATTTAATGGCATATCTAAATTCCAGCCCAGTCCTTGTTAGCAAAAAGAACGTCGAGATTAACTGGCGCTGTTACTGATGTAGAACAA
Organism: Ashinkailepas kermadecensis; assembly: GCA_034440615.1. Lineage (NCBI taxonomy): Eukaryota > Metazoa > Arthropoda > Thecostraca > Neolepadidae > Ashinkailepas > Ashinkailepas kermadecensis. The sequence goes on along the minus strand of JAOTOM010005010.1, from coordinate 50,989 downwards.
GAACGCCTGCATGCTTTTCGTTTTCAGCTGCAATTGGATCGCAAGAAACATGTCTGTGCAACATTAAAATGCATTATACTGCCATGCGCATTGCAGCACGTTAGTTGACACACGAATCTGGGCCTGCACGCAACGGACCACAGAGCGAACAGGTTCACCCGTCCCGGGGCGGTTGTGGCCTGCACGTGCACATCGGCAATGTCGTCCATGAAACACTGGAATGCGCTTAACCTGTTCCACATAGCCATGCTTAGAGCGCCGGCTAAATCTAGACCGCACGTGTGAGAAACGTTCAATGGATAGGCGCAAATGTCAATGAGCCATCGCCCAGTGCGCTCGTGTATCGCGACCAACGCTCGGTGTCCGTCCAGCTGTATCGCGACCAACGCTCGGTGTCCGTCCAGCTGTATCGCGACCAACGCTCGGTGTCCGTCCAGCTGTATCGCGACCAACGCTCGGTGTCCGTCCAGCTGTATCGCGACCAACGCTCGGTGTCCGCCCAGCTGTATCGCGACCAACGCTCGGTGTCCGCACTGTATCGGACCAAGCTGGTGTCGTCCAGCTGTATCGCGACCAACGCTCGTGTCCCAGCTGTATCGCACACGCTGGTGTCCGCCAGCTGTATGATCGGTGTCCGCCCAGCTGTATCGCGACCAACGCTCGGTGTCCGTCCAGCTGTATCGCGACCAACGCTCGGTGTCCGCCCAGCTGTATCGCGACCAACGCTCGGTGTCCGTCCAGCTGTATCGCGACCAACGCTCGGTGTCCGCCCAGCTGTATCATCACCATCGTTCGTCACGCAAAGCCGATCGGCACCACCGGTTACCTGGAGCGAGCATGGCCACGAACGGCGTGGCAGCGCGGTGCGCTCTGCGGAGCCGGACTCGGTCCCTGCGTGCCTCCTCTGGGGACTGCCGTCTGTCGTCGGCCCTCGGCATGGCGGCCCTTCTCGAGCCGGCCGAGATGTGTAGAGATGGGCCGCAGGTACGCCACCCGTCCACCCCGGCGGCGGATCTGCGCTCACCCGACGCTGACACACATTCCCGACCTGCAGGCGCGGTCCGACACGTGGCGCACCCCATCGCTCGGAGCCGGCACACATTCCCGGCATGTAGATCCGGCCCAGCACGTGCCGCACCCGACGGCACCTGGCAGAGCATCAGGTGTCGGGCGAATACGTGCCATGTCCAGCGAGGCGCGCCGACGAAATGGCAACACGGATAGAAGTTAATTGGAAAAGGCAAAAGGACAAGAAGTGAAATAAAAAACGACAGGGTGGAAAAGGAATAAAGAACAAAAGTAAAATAGAGAAAACCAAGCAGGGATAAAAGTCAGGACAAAAAGTACAATGGATAGGTTGAAAGGCCAGCAAATCAACCGGCAAAAAGCTAAGCAACTGTAATCGACAAATGCTAAGTGCGAAATAATTTTCATGGTGAAATGAGAAGGGAATGTTTACTAAATTCTGAGCAGTAATTATCATTTACAGATATTTATTACCGCGCCGCAACTACATCAATTTAATATTGAAAACTATCCATTTTGAGCAGACGCCCCCACCTGACGTCGGCCCATGTGATATCATGGCTCCTAGATGTTGAAAGGATGCAAGCAAAGGCGCACTCAGGGGAGGGACGAGGAACCCGAGCCTGTGTCCTCTTCACTTAGCAAGCTAAGGGCCCCTGAGTAGCCCTCAACGGCGAACAAAATGGCTCAAGAATGGCCCCCATGGTACTTTCAAGTGACCTCTACTGACAGGCCCCTGCTTGGACTCCTCAGACATCAACCAAAAGCCTTCCTCCACAGCCCCTCCACTTCCCAGCAACCTCTTCAGCTCCTCTTCCACGAAGCTGCACCAACTCCTATCACACGGCCTGTTCCTCTCTCAGGGGGACCAATGGAGTTGTGTTCAGCTATCGAGGCTTCTTGAGCTGCCAGTGGCCACTTCCCCTGTCTAGAAACTCTTCAACTCATCAGCCCTCTTAGGCTTCTGCTCTCCAGGGAGCATTCAACTTTCGAGTTCTAGAAATCTGCTCTCCTTCAACTCTTCAGGGCCCTGCAGCTCCTAGGCATTCTTCAGCTCCCTGGGATCCTTCATCTCCCCAGAAGCCAACCAGCATTGAGGGGCCCTAGCTCTTAAGACCTCTTCGGATACCTAGATATGGCTTTTTCGGTTCTTTCCTTTTTTTGCTTTTCCCTGTTTAACGCTTCCCAATTTACTTTTTGTTTGTCTTGCTTCCTCTCATTTGACTCTCCGTTCAATTCTCGTGTTGTTCTTTTCATCTGTATCCTCGCCTCGCCAGCCTCTTTTCATCTGTATCCTCGCCAACGCATTCTCTTTCAACTTTTTATCCTGTCGACTTTTCACGTTTTGACATGTTTGACTTTCATCTCGTCTGACTTTTGTCCTTTGACTTTTTGACCCTTGAAATTTTGTGTGTTGACTTTGTTTTGTTCCCGTTGGTTGGCTGTGGCTTTACGATGTACTCAGCAGCTGAGACCATATGGCGTCGCATGCCTCTCACCCTGGCAGGAAGGGTGGGCGCCGTGGAGAATCGAACCCCGTACCTCTAGCATGCTGGACGCTCAGCTTAGCCACTGAGCTACCAACGCCCTAACATTTTGTCATGGAACCGTCAAGTGCCCACCCGCGATCTACTGACAGTAGCGACGGCCGCAGACAGCATAGCACCGCGTCCGGTGCTCCAGACGAACTTCCGCTGGACTTTCAATGAAACGGCATTGCACCCAGTGGTCATATTTGCATCACGCGCCTTGTGCCGAATGAATAGTATGAGTAGTATCGCATTGTCCAAGTCCGTGAATCGTCGAGCATGCTAATTAGTGACGGCTAGCCGGTCCCTCTGGGTGAAATCCGGCGATTCAGGAGATTGCTTGTTTGTTTATTAGGTGTTCCACCACGTACTTTATGCACGATCACGGCTAATGGAGCCGAACACACTGTTTCGCCGGTAGGCCGCGGGATTGGGAGATGTCCCGAGTGGTGCACGAAGGCATGTCGCGTGTGCTTTATGCTGCATGTATTGTATGTTTGGGGGATGACGATACCATGAGCGTCGCCCCGGAACGAGGAACAGGGGACGCGCGCTCCAAACTTGGCGAATTTTGGCACTACGCCTACAGCGTTGCATTGAAGAAAGTCGACTAATACACTCCCGTCTCCTGCCTTTATCCAAAGCCTATGAATTCGCAAATGGACAATAGAGACCGTTCAAGCGCGATGGAGAATGACCGGAAAATAAGTGGGGAACCTTTGGCCCAAGGGAAAAGTACCACATCGTGAATGCCTACAACATGTCATAAACCGCTCATACCATGTCCTCAACACCACGTCATGCCCCCTGCCCATGCTGACAACACCATGTCATGTCTCGTGCCGATGCTGACAACACCACGTCATGCCCCGTGCCGATGCTGACAACACCATGTCATGTCTCGTGCCGATGCTGACAACACCATGTCATGTCTCGTGCCGGTGCTGACAACACCATGTCATGTCTCGTGCCGGTGCTGACAACACCATGTCATGTCTCGTTCCGATGCTGACAACACCATGTCATGTCTCGTGCCGGTGCTGACAACACCATGTCATATCTCGTGCCGGTGCTGACAACACCATGTCATGTATCGTGCCGATGCTGACAACACCATGTCATGCCTCGTTCCGATGCTGACAACACCATGTCATGTCTCGTGCCGATGCTGACAACACCATGTCATGTCTCGTGCCGATGCTGACAACACCATGTCATATCTCGTGCCGATGCTGACAACACCATGTCATATCTCGTGCCGATGCTGACAACACCATGTTCACTAGGGTGTACCATTTTTGGGACTTTTTCGAGTTAGGCAACACCAATCAAGGGCATGATGCCTTTGCATGAGAACATTCAAAATCCAAAGTTTTAGATTTTTATATTAATATTTGGTCGATTGCACCAAGGTTTTGTTTTAACATATTTGGCCGCATTTAAAACATAGGGTTTGCACTATTAGAGGTCGTGCGCTCTCGGAGTCTGGATTTCGGTCACATTAACACATTATAATCCTCCAGAAGTGGTGTCTTCTGAGTTTAAGTGGGGGTGGGAGCGTCGGACACCGATTAGGGGGGTGGGGTTAACATATTTGGCAGCCATTAAAACATAGGTTTTGCACCATTAGAGGTCGTGCGCTCTCGGAGTCTGGATTTCGGTCACATTAACACATTATAATCCTCCAGAAGCGGTATCTTCTGAGTTTAAGTGGGGGTGGGAGCGTCGGACACCGGTTAGGGGGGTTGGGGGCGGGTTAACATATTTGGCATCCATTAAAACATAGGTTTTGCACCATTAGGGGTCGTGCGCTCTCGGAGTCTGGATTTCGGTCACATTAACACATTATAATCCTCCAGAAGCGGTGTCTTCTTAGTTTAAGTGGGGGGTGGGAGCGTCGGACACCGGTTAGGGGGTGGTGGTGGGGCGGTTGATACTCCTTCGCCCCCCAATCTCAGCAACCTCAGCCTTCTTTTACATATTCTGTTCAAGCAGCGATAGACAAAACGGTGTAACATTGTTACACCGTTTTGTCTATCGCTGCTTGAACAGAATATGTAAAAGAAGGCTGAGGTTGCTGAGATTGGGGGGCGAAGGAGTATCAACCCCCCCCCCCCCCCACCCCCTAACCGGTGTCCGACGCTCCCACCCCCACTTAAACTAAGAAGACACCGCTTCTGGAGGATTATAATGTGTTAATGTGACCGAAATCCAGACTCCGAGAGCGCACGACCCCTAATGGTGCAAAACCTATGTTTTAATGGATGCCAAATATGTTAACCAACACCCAACCCCTAACCGGTGTCCGACGCTCCCACCCCCACTTAAACTAAGAAGACACCGCTTCTGGAGGATTATAATGTGTTAATGTGACCGAAATCCAGACTCCGAGACGCACGACCCCTAATGGTGCAAAACCTATGTTTTAATGGATGCCAAATATGTTAACCCGCCCCCAACCCCCATAACCGGTGTCCGACGCTCCCATCCCCACCTAAACTCAGAAGACACCGCTTCTGGAGGATTATAATGTGTTAATGTGACCGAAATCCAGACTCCGAGAGCGCACGACCTCTAATGGTGCAAAACCCATGTTTTAATGGCTGTCAAATATGTTAACCCCACCCCTAACCGGTGTCCGACCTCCCACCCCCACTTAAACTAAAAAGATAACACTTCTGGAGGATTATGAATGTGTTAATGTGACAGGCATCATGCCCTTGACTCCGTGATGCGCAACCGAACATCTAAAAGTGCAAACCCTATGTTTTAAGCATGCGGCCAAACCTGTTAAACACCCCATCAAGGGCGCTGGGCGAATCAGAGCAGGAGCCCGGCTACAGGCTCATGGGACTGCAGTACATGGTGCAGGTGTCAGCCAGCAGATGGTGGCAGTGGCTCAGTGGCGTTTGCTACGATCAGTGGCGCGGCGCGGCGTGTAGCGCCACCTTCGTGAACGGTCGCGGGGAGGATCGCCACAAAACCTGTATTGGACAAACAATGCACCTCAGAGAAAACATTCCGAAGGAGGACCTTGGGTTCTTTTACGACACATTCAACCGCTAGGTTATATAGCGTCGCCAACCTCTCACGCCGATTGGTCGCGGGTGGACTCGGTAAATGCCGTCGGTTGTGAGATTCGAACCCACAATCTTGCGATTAAGAGTCCGACGCTCTACCAACTGAGCTACCACGGCCCCCGAAAACATTCCGATGAAAATGGGCAAACAACATTAACTGACATCAAAAAGCGGGTCTAATTGTGAGCGAATACAGTAAGAATTAAAATACTGTAACAACAAAAAAGGCGTGACACCCGGACCGAAACTGCTAGGGACGGTACCTCGATAATATTTTTCGTGTAAATACACGGGAGGCGACCCGCTCGGGCATCGCCCTCATTTTTCATGAACATTTAATAACCAATTACATCAGGGACATTTCATAGATGAAGGAGAGGCGAAATACTTCATCTTTTAAAATTGTACCTTGATGTGAACTTTACAATTTTGTCATCCAAAACGTCCTGTTTCACTTTCTCCAGTCTTGAAAATGCATTCGTGTAATATGCTACACTTTCTACGGTATTTCCCTCAATAATGGCAACAAAATATAATACAACAGCGCAATATCCGTCTTAAATAAAGAAGCAATAGGGTCCTTCAATCAACTTCCACACATATTCCATGCAACAAGCCATGAATATGTGGTCAGCTTAAAACTTCTATAATTAAGTGACTGAATAAAACCATTAACCTTTGCATCCTGAAATGCAGCTGAAATGGTGTGCAGCTTGTCAAAGTCAGGGTGTATTGGCACACCCAGGCCGCTCCCGTTGTCTATGGACACAATAGGCAGGTGTCCTTGCTCGGGGGTCGACTCAATGTGTCACTCAGTCCAACACATACCCGGCCCCGTCCGGAAATGTGTCACTCAGTCCAATGTGTCACTCAGTCCAATGTGTCACTCAGTCCAACACATACCCGGCCCCGTCCGGAAATGTGTCACTCAGTCCAATGTGTCACTCAGTCCAATGTGCCACTCAGTCCAACACATACCCGGCCCCGTCCGGAAATGTGTCACTCAGTCCAATGTGTCACTCAGTCCAATGTGTCACTCAGTCCAATGTGTCACTCAGTCCAATGTGTCACTCAGTCCAACACATACCCGGCCCCGTCCGGAAACACGAGCGACGTGACGCAGTGCACGACGCCCGCGGTATACCACAGGCACCAGCGCCTCCCCCCTCTACCCACCCGGAGGTATACCACCGGCACCAGCGCCTCCCCCCTCTACCCACCCGGAGGTATACCACCGGCACCAGCGCCTCCCCCTCTACCCACCCGGAGGTATACCACCGGCACCAGCGCCTCCCCTCCACCCATCCGGCGGTATACCACCGGCACCAGCGCCTCCCCCTCCACCCACCACCGGCACCAGCGCCTCCCCTCTACCCACCCGAGGTATACCACCGGCACCAGCGCCTCCCCGTCCCCCCATCCGGCGGTATACCACCGGCACCAGCGCCTCCACCCTCTACCCACCCGACGGTATACCACCGGCACCAGCGCCTCGTCCCCTCCCCCCTCCACCCACCCGGCGGTATACCACAGGCACCAGCGCCTCGTCCCCCCCCACCCACCCGGCGGTATACCACCGGCACCAGTGCCTCGTCCCCCTCCATCCACCCGGTGGCATACCACCGACACCAGCGTCTCGCCCCCACTAACCCGGCGGTGTACCACCGGCAGCCGAGCCCCGGCCGGCGCCCCGGCGCTCGGCAGTGGAGCACCGGCATCCAAGTCCCGATCTGGCCTAGATCGGGCCACCATCGTACCAGCGCGGCGGACGGCCGCTGCCGCTGCCGCTGCCGCGATGCGTCACAGCGTGCCGACACGTGCAGCCGGGCTCGCGCGCCGCCGCCCCGACACACGCTGCCGCCGCGCCGACACGCACGCTGCCGCTGCACACTGTGATAACTCGAGGGAAAAACTGGCCATACATAATTGCGGACAAAGTATGCTAGTTACAGGGACGATTTTGGTCTTAATCGAAAGAGCTTCACATTTCGACCATATGGAGAAGCTCTATTGTCTTAAAGATTGCTTAACCCAGGAATTTCAGAGGCAATACCTACAGGAGTGAAGGGAACATTCCCCTCCCCTAATTTTGCTTCAGCGAAATATCTGGGGAACCAATTGAGGTAGACACCTCAAATTGTGCACACACCTACATGAGTGTCTAGTGTACCTCGTTTTAAAAGATCGACGTCCGGTCATGCATAGTGACATCATAATGACGTCATAAGCGAAGTCCATGGGCACTCATATATTGGATAATTATTAGTTAGCGTTTGCTATGCGAGCATTCTGCACTGTAAATGTGACCTAATAATTGCTCCGCAGAATAGATCCAAGATCTCCTTGTCTTAAGTGGCTGAAATTATTCCAAAATACATCCCTAAGATACAGGTAAAATATATGGGTCAAAGGTAAAATATGGGTCTCTGAAGGCACGTCGAGCCGTGTTCCCGTCGTTAGACGTATCTACCTACCTAGCACATGGCTGATCCACCACAAGACCCAGTCTCTCCCGGAGCTGCTGCTGTAATTATTTCCTTCTTTTTCCCACGCATCTTGTTTTCTTCGCCAGACACTGCCCACACTTTGACCTCCAGGCGGTAAGAAATGTGGAGAAGGCACTCAAAGCATCGAATCCAGGCATGCATAGTTGAGAGACCGAGCTGGCATGCACCCTCGCGGGCAGGTCGAGGTCGCGGGCAGCAGACAGGTCATTTATCTGATGAGGTGTGCACCCAAAAATGGTGCATGTCATGCTGCTGCCGGTGTTGGTCAGAGCGTGCACCACCTTGCTGTGAATCATGGTGAGTTGAACATTGTACGCCACTCTGAAACTGGTACCGTCTGTTGCGGCGACGTAGGTTGGCCTCAGTAGACGTATCTCGGATACGTCTACTGAGTACGTCACTGTCTCGTTCTTTCCGGGAGGCCTCTGCTGTCTCGCGCTTGTACTGGATCCGCAACGGCCGACAGAAGCGGATTGAAGACGGCGTGGGTGGTCCAGACGCAAGTGCCACCCACTGTTAGTTGCAAAGGCATCAGAGTGGTACAGAACAGATTTTGTTCTGCAGCTTCATTGCCGTCTCCCATCTGTTTGTATACAACTTGCCCTGTAGCCTCGTGAAATTCCAATTTGACGTGAAGCACGGCCGAAGTGCAGGTGCTGGATGACGTCGACTGCTGGTCGGCAGGTGAAGCTGAGTCCGTACGGGCGACAGACGGCAGACATGCCACCAGCCGCTGCGTCGTATGATCCAGGAGAGCCTGTAGAGAGCTGATGTATGATCCAGGAGAACTGACGTCTCGGTGAATTGCATGCTGTTGACTGCCGGATAGCACTCTACCTTGGCCTCATGCACCTTTCCATAGGCAGGCAGGATGTCTGTCTTTGCCGCATCATTCGTCACTCGGCGGACCATACGGTAGCCGTGCACAGACAAGTCAGCTGACACACACATTGCCACCGCCCGGTCTCCTGACACGCGCTCGGGTTGGCTCACTTTAGAGCTTCTGAGAGCCCGGCGAATCTTGCTGGACCGATTCGGTTATTCCCCCACCTGTCGCAGCACGAAAGCCGCGTCCTTCATGCCCTCAGCACAAGCACTTCGCCTAGCAGCCTCCACGAGCTACAGATATCTGTGCTGTTGAGCAACTTGAGGACGCCCGACGCTGAGAACGGGCGCTGAGCTGATCGTATATTCTACCTGGTCGCCCTCGCGCTCCCTCCACGGCCTCGTCATCAAGGCGGGTCTTAGCTTCATCATCACTCACGACGTGGTCACCAAGCTTTAGGGACACGTAGAACACCTCGTCTCCCGAAAGATAAGTTGCAAACTGACTTCTGAATTTACCCTGGGCTCGCTCACACTTAACCGACTTTCCTTTTAAGTTCTTGGTGATCAAGTCGGTCGCCTTTTTCGTGTAAACAATCGACGACTCAATCTGGAGATAGTCCTGAGGGATTTTCTCCATAACCAACTGCAAACTATAAGTAAATACATGAGCATAATAGTTTCCACGCCCAAACGCTTTTGCACTGGTTAACAAGGCCACTAATTCCTCTCTGCTGACAAGCACCTCCATTTTCACTGTACGCAAAATCCAACCACACTGACCAGACCATTACAGGCAAGGACAGCTCCCCTACCATGGGAAACGCTCTACACGAGCTACCTCGACTTAGTCGCCTCGTCAGTTAGGGGGATTTTTGTTTTGCACAGCGATCGCTGGATCAGGCTACCCGGTCAAAACACCCCGCCAGCCGGCGCGTCACGCCGTCCGGCTGGGGCTTCCCCGTGCCGGCCACCGCATCGCACCGCGACCTGCCGGGATACAATTGATCACTACCGGTGTTAGAGCAGCTAGGTGCAGCTGAAACTTGTGGCACATATAGTCAAAGTTTCGTTGATTTCATTGGGATTGGTCTCTGGTTGTGTGCTGTTGTGCGTTTTTTTAACCTTAATCGAACTTGGAGGTACTAAAAAATTAACGACTGTTGTAATGACTTATTTTTAAATATAAAATATAATATTGTGGATCGTTATATGCCTTTTTGAATTGCTAATCGCATTGAAAATGTTCTCAGCTATTATTTCATACCTCACTTGTCCAGGTTTTTAGAATGCATCTTGCCTTTATCAGTCGTCAAACTCCGCCAACATTTGTGCACGCGTGCATCGTTTTTTTCCATACGTAATGTTGTCCATGTCCATGGACTTGTTACTATATAAAATGTTGTGAAAATTGTCATAAAAACTGTGACCTGGTGTGCGTCAAGCATTTGCTGATGCCATAGCGCCACGAATATGACATCAACAAATGGTCGAGAAATGCATTTCTGGCCAGTTTTTCCCTCGAGTTATCACACTGTGCGGTGGTCTGCTCGGTCCCGCGGTCGGAAGGCGGCGACCACAACGCCAGTGTGAACGGCAAACTGTTCGGCCCGTGTCGTGCGTGCAGCTCAAGCCACCACACCGCGGCTGGGCCAGCGCCGTCTGTACAGCCACCACACCGCGGCTGGGCCAGCGCCGTTCATACAGCCGTGGAGCCTCTCGCCCGACGTCCCGACTGTTCGCTGTTCGTAGGAATAGTCTTTCCCAGCCGAACTGTTGTGCTCAGATTAAACAGCTCTCCTACCATTGTACCGCTTGCCTTTATATATCTATTCGTCCAAGACATAGGACATGCATTCCAAATGGCGCAAGCAAGGATGTGTTTGCCACGCAGGTGTAGGTATGTGCAGTAGGTGTGCAAGAAGTATGGTGTATATGTAGGAGTGTGTGTGTGCTTTTACGTGCAGTAGGTGTGCAGTAGTCCTACTGTGCACCTACGGTATGGAGGATGTAGGCATGTATGTGTATTTTGTTTTCTAGTTACATAGTGCAGTGTAACAAAGTTGGTTTTCGGGGGCATCTTAATCCCAGAAATTCAGCCCCCTTCCCCACAGTTCGACTGGCGCGACAGTTTCCGGCACCTACCCGGCGTCCATCTGACTGGATGCCGGGCAGATGTCCATCAGACATCTGCCTAGGTCAGATGTCAGATGTCCATCTGACATCTGACCTAGGCAGGCAACCGCTCCGATCGAGGCCGAGCAATGGACCTTGCCCTGTACCCCCTCCCCTTTCCGGCAGACGCCCTGCCGCCGCGGCGTGACCTTGATGCACGGCCGTTGTCTTCAGATGATGAAATGTCGTGGGTGATGTGAAGATGAAATGTCAGTGGGTGATGTGAATATGAATGACAGTGATGTGAGTATGAAATGTCAGTTGGGCTGCAGCGCCCCAATCATCCGGCTGTTTGTGAACAACCGCGGAGTTGCCGAGTCGGCATTGCCTGGACGTATGTGCTGGGACAGCACCGATTCCCACGGAGAGACTGAGATCAGAGAGTCTGTTTCTGATGTCTCAGAGAGACGGCGCGCCCGCCTTTGCAGTAGAGTTCACAAAGTCCGCCATTGTTCTCTGGCCCGAGGCCGATGTCCTGGACTGAGTCGCGTGACCAATGACGTGGCGTAGTCTGTCGCTTACCTCGCGACGGAGCCAGGAGCACGGGGCTCTCTTGTCATCGGGCGGTCGTGGCGAGCAGTCGCCTCAGGCGGCGGCTGGCCGCCGGCGGCCAGCCGCGGCCCCCACGTCTGAGGTACGTTTGAGGTACGTCTGAGCGAGACTGATAGAAAATTGTGCGTGACTGTTGGGATGTAACCGTTTGAATACTGGGAAAGTAGCGTGTATGAAGACCGGTCTGTATGTAAGCCGAAGTAACTGTTGTGACTGCTGCCTCTTGGAATAATCGAGCTTGTGACGGGAGATGAGAGACAGAGATGTTGTATGAATATGTGACTGTCGAGAGGTATGAAGATGTGGGATGGCCGTGTGAATCGTATGTGAACGCTGCTGCACTATTGAAACGGGATAATCATTGCAATATTTCTGCTTATTAATTATACAAATATAAGTGCTGGATTTGGAGGTGCCTGTCAAGAGATGTTTGAATCAGAGCTCTGAGATGAAGGCTCAGAGCCATTGAACATAACCGGGGTCCTAAATATCGCCAATGTCGAGGTCAACCCTAGAACTATTCACGAGCCAGAAGAAGTTTTGCCCCAGTCATAAGAGAAGTGGCTGATAAATCATCCTTCAAAATTTTTGCGGGCGTAAGACCCTAGTTTCGAAGATACTTATAAATTGACTTGACACCAAAATAGCGCCGAATCGTTGAGAAGAGTGGACTACTAATACAACACTCTTGTCCTAGAAATGAAAATGATGGGGACATACTTCGAACAATTTTGGACACATATCGGAACAATAAGCCTATCATCCGATGTCATAGTGCGAGCACGATTTCTCTTTAACGTAATTCCCTTGCATTTATGCATTAAGACTGAACTTATTTTCAATCCAATGGTCTTGTCTTCAAACTCAATGCCTCTCCTATCCATGCTGCTTGCTGACGGTAAGATGGTAATATATGGCATACAATAATCTAAAATTAACTTCCAACCGCAATGACAGCCTCTCACACAAAATGCCGCGCATAATGATTCCACGTAAGTTTGGAACATCTGCGTCATATGTTTAACCATAATCCAAGCACAAACAGCTGATTTCTACTCCAAGTTGCTCCAGACGTTCCTGTACTTGTTTTTACCGAGCCTGCTCCGAACTGCTCCAAGTTGCTTCAAGTTGTTCTACTCTTGTTTTGGACCAGGGTCAGTCACATTTCCAATGTTCCAAGCGAGAACAATATTCGAGTTGGAAAGTACGCTCACACTGCTTTCGCATTGGATTGTTTTTTTACAGTCTAAAGAAGCATGGTAAGGACAGCAAAATATTAGGTAGCATGTTATAATGATTGTGTTATACAAAACTTTCGACTTCAAAGGCGCATTTGTATGCATTCATAATGATGTGCATCAACATTTCCCATATATCTTCACTTTCAGCTGTCTATTAGAACATGCTACTCGGGATGTTGACTACCCTATCGCACCAAAGATTGAAATAACTCTGTATAAAAAAACGAAAACGACCGTGGTGACAGTACATGCCAGCCAAAGTATTAACAAATCAACAATTGAAAAGTATTTAAGACGAATGCACAAGAAACAAAACTTCTTTCCATAAACTTTCCGTCGTTCACGTTCCTCGGTAACCAGCCGCCAACTGCGCACCCAACGACCTGGATAAAACGTGGTTATTTGGGCTCAATTATAGGGCGACTTATTATGCCGCTTTGACTGCTACCTTGCCAGAACGCAGAGGGCGCCAGGACGCAAGGGGCACCAGAACGTAGGGGGTGTCAGGACGCAGAGGGCACTAGAAGTGATTGATTTTTCTGACAGTTCTTGCCATAGGATTGCGAGGTGGGTCGTTGTATCAGCCTAACCCTGTACTACGCAACTCCGGTCTTCCCCACAAATTACGTCACATAGATGATCCTTTTTTTAGAAATGAATATTTAATGATCCGTACAATAAGCATAATATGTGGAAGAAGAGAGCGATATGAAATGTATCCAGCTCAACTGCAACCAGGGTGTCGATTTGTATCGTTTTGTGGGGGCCATGGCCCCACCAATGTTGATCTTGGCCCCCCCAATGTTGATTTGGGCCCCCCCAATAACCTATGCTATTTTATGCTGTTAAGAAAGCTAAAGGGAAAAAATTAAAATCACCATGCTAAGTAGAAACATTGATGTTAACCAGCACATTTTGTACTGAAAAGAAACAGATTTGGATTAGATAGTGGACTGACCCTCCACCTTTTGCTGAAAAATGTAAAATTGTGTGTAAAAACAAATAAAATAGCTGGAATTCCCTCCACTGTGGAAGTACATCATAAAATGTTGAGATTAGCGATGCTGATGCATTTTAAACCATATTGTCTGAAAGAAAATCTGCTAAGCAACTAAACAACAATTGCATGGTCATACTGATCATTTCTGAGATTCGAAAATATAGTGGGCTAAATCCGATGTTTTTTGTGTGTGTTTTTTTTTTTGGGTGGGGGGGGTCTAGTGCATTGGCACTTCGGCCCCCCCAATGTTTTTCAAAAATCGACACCCCTGACTGCAACTCAATAATCAACGTGCAGCATCGCAGAACGTTGCCATTGTACGGACATGACGAGTTGGAATTGAAGGCGTCGGTCTTTTTCCTGGATACTCTGTATTTTATTCGTATGATATGGTGCACCAGTACATGATATCTGAGGGTGTTCGTTTGAAGCGCGAGACGAACAGAGCATGCCGCCGCTTATTTTTGGAAACAAAGCATGAGATCCTAATCAATGCATATATACGAGGTTATTGTGCTATTTACTGGAAAGCATGCTATAATTAAGGCAACGCAAATCCATCGACTACTTGGTCGTGAACAGCCTCACTGAGCACTGACTTGCAGTGTCTACAAAGTCAACTGTCGTGAACACCAGACAAGCGGTCGCCCCGCTCACCAGGGCATCTTCTAACACGTTAGCTGGAAGGGTGGCCCCCATTCATTGCCATGGCGCCCCCAGTCAGTGACCATCTCCGCTGCTTTGGCAATGGTAGGGGTTGCGGAGATTTAATCACCACCACCCCTCTCTAAACTGGGGAGGGGGTGCGGAGTCTGGTTGGCTCGGAGGGTAGTCCTGTTGCGATCACCAATGGAGACGGTCTCCCAGTCACAACTCCTTGTTTGTTTGCTTGTTTATTGGGTGGTTCTCGACGCACTGTATGCACGATCACGGCTAATGGCGCCGCCCACACTATTTCGCCGGTGGGACGCGGGATTTGGAAATGTCCAGTGGTGCGAGTGTTGAACCCGGGACCTTTGGTACCCAGAGCTCAACACCTTAACCACGTGGACATCCCCGCCTCAGTCACATCTCCTCAAATTCCCTCCCTCTGGAGGCCGGTCGCCCACTTGTCATTTTGGAGAACAGAGGAACGTCGGTGAGAAGACTAAGCTATGATGATTCTCTTACACCCGATGACGGAGGAAAAAGGACCATGGTAGCAGTTGTGCTTCCCTCTAAATTTGGATAAATTATATGAACCCCACGGTTGTGGCATGAGAAGAAACTACTTCAAATAGCTCTTAACTCCACCCACACACTCCAATACCCAATCAAATGAATAGATGGCAAGTCCATCGTCCCATCTTGAAACATCCAAGGGATGTATTTGTGTTCATATCGGTGACAATATATGCCGCTTCAACTGCCCGTCTCCGTTTCCTGCTCAGACCACCATAGAGAATGGCTGAGTGATCCCAGTTTTGGAGATGGTGTTCCCTGTCGAAGTGCACTACAATTGCCTTGGGCAGTCTGTAACGTAAATCAGCCGGATATTCATGAATACGTTTCTCCAAATGTCTGCCCGTTTCTCTGTAGCATGCCTTCTCACAACCACCGCATGGTATTGTACACATCAATTCTTCTCTAGGCGTAGTTGCGGCACCGGCTATACTTTTGCTTTTGACTATGTCAGATATTTTTATCGCCAATGGTTTTGCATTTTGGCGAGAAGTGTGTCATTCCCTGAAGAAGGCAACAAAGCCGGAACGTTGGAATGATTGCGTTCCCTTTTAGGTTTCTTTATTTTATTTCGTGGTATCATTATATATATTATATATTATATCATCATATATATCATTATATACATACTCGTATATACCTACCTACCTATATACATTTCTGTTTATAACAGTGGCTGCCCGCCAAATGATCAAAAATCTTGGTCGATGCGCCCTAAAACCCAAATTACTAACTGTATAACAGTGGCAGTGGCAATGGCATCGATGGAAAATTAGATTGCAAAAAGAACAGGACGAACAGCAAGGAGCACCGGAAAAACAGCAGCAACAATTCAGAAAGAGACGCTTAGGGTAGTCTCCAGTCGCGTCGCCTGTTAATGATGACTGGCACGAGTTGAAGGTGCCAGAAGCTCAGTTGACGGTGGGGTTAGTTGGAAGAGGTGGGTGGAAGGCTATAGCGTGCATGGGTGGGGCTTGCATCATCTTAGGGGTGC
Organism: Ashinkailepas kermadecensis; assembly: GCA_034440615.1. Lineage (NCBI taxonomy): Eukaryota > Metazoa > Arthropoda > Thecostraca > Neolepadidae > Ashinkailepas > Ashinkailepas kermadecensis. Next base: position 34,839 of record JAOTOM010005010.1, on the reverse strand, counting down.
CTTTGCAGCCCTGAAGCTTGCTGAGCAGTCCTGATGAAGCTTAACATAGCACCATAGGAAAAGACCCCCGCAAGTTTGCAGGCTACAATTAATGGAAAAGCACCCCTGAAAATGTATGAAATTCTACCCTAATGATTACATGGCTTAGGCACTTGACTATAGGTTCACGGTTATTCACATGGGCATTTCATATAGCAGTTTGAGTACGATGGCAAAAACTGGAGGCTGAAATGAGCATCAGTAGAAAGGTGGTATTCATGTCAATATATGGCGCCACCAGCGCGGAGTTCGGACGCAAGGACTTGCCGAGGGCTAACACCACCAATTCGTAATTGAGTCGACAAAAATAGCACCAGTGTACTCAGAAATGACAGGACAGTCTGGTTGGTTATTGGTTTTACGACACGTCGACCGTTGAGTCATATAGCGTCGCCAATCTCTCACGCCGATTGGTCGCGGGCGAAGAGCAGCGACAGGTGAGACTCGAACCCACAATCTTTCGATTGTGAGACGAGCATCTTGCCCCTAGACCACTCGTCCCCGACAGGACAGTCTGTGGAACATGGAGGCAAATATGAGCTAGAGCTACGAACTTTCTGTGCGGTGGAAAATTCAGAATTTCATTATTAATATCCACGATTTTTGACAAGTTCAGATGCGATGCAGGACTAAACTTTCTTCGATGGCGACCAAACTTCACGCCTTTTATGTTTAGCCGTGTTGGCACAATGTGAGGGACTTCATAAAATAATAGACCCTTTACTAACTTGGAACTTCATAAAATAATAACAATCCTACTCTCCATGTATGGCGCCCTGACTCATCTCACTCCGGTCTGTGGGACCCTCCCCATGTGTCCCGCCCCTGTCTGTGGGACCCTCCCCATATGTCCCGCCCCGGTATGTGGGACCCTCCTCATGTGTCCCGCCCTGATCCCTGAGACCTCCATGCATCCCACCCCGGTCTGTGGGACCCTCCCCAGGTGTCCCGCCCCTGTCTGTGGGACCCTCCCCAGGTGTCCCGCCCCTGTCTGTGGGACCCTCCCCATATGTCCCGCCCCGGTATGTGGGACCCTCCTCATGTGTCCCGCCCTGATCCCTGAGACCTCCATGCATCCCACCCCGGTCTGTGGACCCTCCCCAGGTGTCCCGCCCCTGTCTGTGGGACCCTCCTCATGTGTCCCGTCCCGATCTGTGGGGCCTCCCTGTGTCTCGCCTCTGTCTGTGGGACCTTTGTGTCCCGTCCCGATCTGTGGGAACCTCTCACACTGTCCCGCCACGACCTGAAGAGAATGCTGGCCAGGAGATCATCAGTGCCACTGACAATCCCAACGACAACACCACGAGTATCTAGACCGGGGCGGTACTTGGGGGTAAGTCTCCCACAGGCTTGGCCGAGACACGTTGGCGGGGACTGGCAGACATCCCCTCGACTTTATGTGTCCCGTGGTCGGCTTGCGGAAGCCAAACTCCATATCGGCCGGCCGAGCCGCATGGCTGTCTCCTCAGCGCCCGCTCTTCCCGGGCTCCGGAGCCAGTCTCCGCAGCCCAGCCTCGTCACATCTAGTGCACAAGGTGCAGTGTTCAGCACCTCTGCATGGAGCACCTCTGGCCGGCAGCCGATGCTGCGCTGCGTGCCACCGACGGCAAGACGCGCTGGCGGTGCCGCCGCGTGCTACAATCTCACGCCGTGAATCGGCAAACGGCGGCTGCACCGGATACGGAATTACAGCCAATCGCGTCGGCACGCTAATGGGCGCGAAGCGCCGCAGCGCACCGGCGCTGGGAACCGGGGTGGGGCGGCTGAGACCTCTTCGTGAGTTGCAACGGTCGCCGCAACACCGAAATATAAGTTGAGACTGTCTGGTTATCATGGGACCTGAGGACGGGCCTCGTCACCACGGCTACATAGGAGGGGGAGACCATTCCACAGTGGGATCGCAATGAACCTGCTGAGGTAGTTTCGTGATGAACGCGGAGAGTGCATTTAAGACTGCATGCATCTATGTGACATGCCAGGAAAGTTGCACCAAAGCGATGTTACCTGGAGTCAACTTAGTTTTGGTGGAGATTCAACCCCAACAGTTAAATCGAAATATTGACACACAGTAATACACTTTGTTGTGCAAGAACTGAATAAAACTATGGGATTGAATAATCTGGATACCTACTGGGGAAGGAAATGCTTGGGGACTTGTCCCAAATTATCCAGAATTAGATGTTCGCCCCAACTCTCTAAGAACGTTTCTAGGAAGCATCACGTATCCTGTATTCATCACCAACAGGCGGACCCATTTCGGACATAGTTCGTACTTAGGCTGAAGTTGAGCAACATCGTGGACATAGTTCGTACTTAGGCTGAAGTTGAGCAACATCGGTGATTTTAACTGGTTTTGACTGACGGCGGAAAACGGCATGAAAGCGCTCAGAACAGAATGATGCAATCTGCGAAAATGCCATTTTGCGAGGTTGATAAAAGTGTGGACTCACAGACAACTAATTATAAGCTACATGTGTGAGGCTTAATACATGAGCATTGGGTTCAGCATATAAAGGGAAGGGGGATACTATGAGACGAGAATAAAGGATACTGGAACACGCGAACCAATACTATATCCTGAGTTCTAAGAAACTATCTAACCCAGCATATCTAGCCCTGTTCACTCGATCTCACTTAGCACACGCGTGGATCGAGTAACACACCAGTGGTCGTAACCCACGCTTGAGTCACGCGTAGCACACGCGTGATTCACCTATATAAATCCTATTTCTTATACCCAATTTCCTATCTTCCCACCTAAGCACACCTTATAATTCAAATATGAAGTTATTGGATCTAAATAATTCATTCAACCTAATTGCAGACACATCGAATGAGGGACTATCCACCACATCACCAGGCGGCTGCCATACATTCCATTGATCAACCACTCTTTGATTAAAAACTTGTTGGCGCTTAGCTGTCCTACACCTTTGCTTACATAACCTGAAATGATGCCACCATGTGATACCATATTTAGGAGAGCATCATTCAGATTGACATTTGCGACATTCTTGCTAACACTTTTGCGATTTTAACATCTCAATCGCACCACTCATTAATCTCCTATAGTTGCACGAGTATATATCTAATGCTATAATACTGTCTCCATATTTTAAATATCCTGGTACACTGAGATCAGAGTATAGCTTTGCGTTGTACTCTTTTTAGCATACTTATATCTCTTGCTGAGTAAATGATCCATCAGGGGTGTAGGATCGCAAGACCAGTTGGGGACGGGGGGGGGGTCAGCCCTGAGTCGATCAATCTAGGGTACCCCAAACACCAATTTCTCCACGGATTTGGGCCACTTTAGTTTGCCATCTTGCAAAAACATTTATTTCACAAATATATGTTCCTTTTCCAGTTTTCCATGAACTTCGGGGGACCTATCCTATCGGTCCCCCGAACCATCGGTTCCATGAACCTATCGGGGGACAAAATAATGAGGAAATGGTTAATCTAAAAACTACTACCGAATATGGAGAACCCACTTAGTGCAGAAACGACTGCTTCCCTTTCGCTTCGCATTGTGCCTAATTTCATTATTTTTTTTATGATATCTATATATGTTTCTTCAAATTTCCGTCGATGAAAACGGATTAAAAACAGTACGAAAAAACAACATGTAACCATCATAGCAAGCTCCACATTGCGATCAGTGCTAAATGACCAGTGTGATTATCTATTTCAGAAAGCTTAAAATAGGATTGATTGTACTATTTCAATTTATCAAGGAGGGCAGTCGCCAGCTATACATTAGACTACTTGAAGAACCGCGATTATATTGTCACCACTCATTAGAAATTTAGACAATCTTACACCTACCTAAGTTGAACACGAGTAGTATGTCGTACTTAACATTTATGCAGCATTGCTTGCATTTTCATGGGTTTGACTTCCAAAGTAGGGGGCTGCCAAGTTGGTGGAGCTGAGCTGCATTTTTTGGTGGGAAGGGGGGGGGGGATGATGGAGCCCTCCCAACTGAATAGGATCCTACACCCTTGGATCCATGCTTGTACACAATATTCCAAGTGAAGGCGCACATAGACTAAAAACAATGGTGATAAATTACTTGCTTTTATGTTTCACACTCGTCTTAACGGTTCCTAGCAGTATGATTTCCCTGATTCTAGCGGGCTTACCTTACTTTCTGCTTTAAGGTTACTTTAATCTAACATACCCAAATCTGTCTCCTCTTCAATGGCATGCAATTCCCTTCCTCCCATTGTATTTTTAAGTACCCCGCCTCCAGACCCCACCTCCACTACCCCACCTCTACCCTACTCCTCTACCAATCTCCTCTACCCAACCTCTACCCCAGCTCTACCCCACTCCTCTACCCCACCTCCAGACACCAGCTGCATAATCTGACAATTACCATAGTTAAAAGACATCAGCCATTGCTCAGCTCACTTTCAGTCCCTCCAAATATAGTTGAATATTGATACATACATCACTATTGTTAAGCATTCCTACCAGCTTGATCTCGGCAACACTCTATTCCTCAGTCCTACCTCTAGTGGGCCTGGAACACAACAGCCCTGTGCCACAACACCTTACACATTTGTTAGGTTAGAGGGCTAATTGGCTTGTAATTTCCCACACATTTTAAGTACCCTTTTTCAAAATTGGTACTACATTTGAAGTGCGCCAATCTTCAGGTACTTCAGAATACTAAAAAGACCGCCTGTAAATAACACCTAGAGGAACATCTATACCTTGAGCATACTGAACTAAAATCCTAGGAAATACCTCATCAAGTCCTGCAGCTTTATTTGGCTAAATTATCCGCAAGCTGTTTTCTACAGCTTTTGTAGTTATTGCAAGATCTTCTAACATATTCCCTGTCACAGCATAACTTTCAGTGTTTTCACATTACTTGAGTTCTCTTCAGTAAAAATAATGAAAATTGCTTGCCAAGGGACTCGGACTACATCACAACCACCAACCACTATTTTATCCTCCACCTCCAGTTGCTTCACACTACTTTTTTGTTCATATAAATTTGTAGAAGCCTGAGGACTTCTTACCATTTTCTGTCGAACAGTCTCGAACTAATTTAATCTCAGCCAGTGCTTCTAGATGCCCTGGCACACCTAACTTTGTTTCTAGCTATCCTATGTGCTTCTAGATTCGCCCCAAAATTAAGGTCTATTTGTTTCTGAAACGCTTGCTTCTTAAGCCCCAACAATGTTCTACGTCCCTGGTCAGCCACGAAGGGTGTCTAATTTTGTTCATTCTGATTTTTCTACTGAGGATGAACCTATCCTGAACTTGAAACAGTTTAGGTATATTATCTTTTCAACAGACGTTCATGGTTCTAAGGAGTATTTCCACTCTATTTGCTATCCATATCTAATAATCCCTATCTAGTCCCTATCCATTAGTCACCATCCCCTATAGTTATTTTCATTGTGAGAATCACGCTAGCGTTTGCAGTTGGATGTGCCTGGAGACCACTGTCATTAGTCAAGCAACACGGAATAGTATGAACGCCTTTCTCTTTGATACAGTTTTGATACAGTCTTGACACACCTATGATACACTCGTGTCTCCCTCATGATGATCATCTTGCCCTAGCCTAGCTAGGTAGCTCAGTCGGTTGGAGCGCCGGCCTGCATTGGTCTCCCCTGTCCTGGCAATACAGGGCTCGAGTCGCTTCGTGCGCTCGCATTCAGCCCCCAGATTGGAGGGTCAATTGGCAACTGGCCCGATAAGACCGGGAACGAGCTACCGGGTCGGCCGTGTCGTTGCATTGACGGCACGTTAAACTCCCGGTCCAAATTTGCCGTTGAACCGGAATTCATGGATTGGGTGGTCGGACCATGGCTCACGCAACAATTTGTGCTTAGCAATATGACCCTGGTTCGTGAAGCCCATGAACCCCAGCAAGAATTCGGACTAAATTTCTTTTTTTAATGCTACGCGCATCCAGTATGCTGTCAATTTGATGGTTTGACACACCAGCTAAACAGTATCACTGGGCCACGCACATGCACACTGGCCAGTGGTCACACAGTATGTCAGCGGGCTGACAGCATCACCACGTCACGTCACAATATGGCAGCAGCGCGTGTCGCTGTGGGCCGCGACAGACATGTCGGCCCATCGGCAGCGTGGGTGTCGGCCCAGCGCACAGTGTGATAACTCAAGGGAAAAACTGGCCAGAAATGCATTTCTCGACCATTTGTTGATGTCATATTCGTGGCGCTATGGCATCAGCAAATGCTTGACGCACACCCGGTCACAGTTTTATGACAATTTTCACAAAATTTGATATAGTAACAAGTCCATGGACATGGACAACATTACGTGTGGAAAAAAAACGTTGCACACGTGCATAAATGTTGTCGGAGTTTCACGACTGATAAAGGCAAGATGCATTCTAAAAACCTGGACAAGTGAGGTATGAAATAATAGCTGAGAACATTCTCAATGCGATTAGCAATTCAAAAAGGCATCTAACGGTCCACAATATTCGATTTTTTATTTAAAAATAAGTCATTACAACAGTCGTTAATTTGTTTAGTACCTCCAAGTTCGATTAAGGTTTAAAAAAACGCACAACAGCGCACAACCAGAGACCAATCCTAATGAAATCAGCGATACTTTGACTATATGTGCCGCAAGTTTCAGCTGCACCTAGCTGCTCTAACACCGGTAGTGATCAATTGTATCCCGGCAGGTCGCGGTGCGATGCGGTGGCCGGCACGGGGAAGCCCCAGCCGGACGCCGTGACGCGCCGGCTGGCGGGGTGTTTTGACCGGGTAGCCTGATCCAGCGATCGCTGTGCAAAAAAAAATTCCCCTAACTGACGAGGCGACTAAGTCGAGATAGGTCGCGTAGAGCGTTTCCCATGGCAGGGGAGCTGCCCTTGCCTGTAATGGTCTGGTCAGTGTGGTTGGATTTTGCGTGCAGTGAAAAGGGAGGTGCTTGTCACCAGAGAGGAATTAGTGGACTTGTTAACCAGTGCAAAAGCGTTTGGGCGTGGAAACTATTATGCTCATGTATTTACTTATAGTTTGCAGTTGGTTATGGAGAAAATCCCTCAGGACTATCTCCAGATTGAGTCGTCGATTGTGGACACGAAAAAGGCGACCGACTTGATCACCAAGAACTTAAAAGGAAAGTCGGTTAAGTGTGAGCGAGCCCAGGGTAAATTCAGAAGTCAGTTTCCGACTTATCTTTCGGGAGACGAGGTGTTCTATGTGTCCCTAAAGCGTGGTGACCACGTGGTGAGTGATGATGAAGCTAAGACCGGCCTTGATGACGAGGCCGTGGAGGGAGCGCGAGGGCGACCAGGTAGAATATACGATCAGCTCAGCGCCCGTTCTCAGCGTCGGGCGTCCTCAATAGTTGCTCAACAGCACAGTTCTCTGTAGCTCGTGGAGGCTGCTAGGCGAAGTGCTTGTGCTGAGGGCATGAAGGACGCGGCTTTCGTGCTGCGACAGGTGGGGGAATAACCGAATCGGCCCAGCAAGATTCGCCGGGCTCTCAGAAGCTCTAAAGTGAGCCAACCCGAGCGCGTGTCAGGAGACCGGGCGGTGGCAATGTGTGTGTCGGCTGACTTGTCTGTGCACGGCTACCGTATGGTCCGCCGAGTGACGAATGATGCGGCGAAGACAGACATCCTGACTGCCTATGGAAAGGTGCATGAGGCCAAGGTAGAGTGCTATCCGGCAGTCAACAGCATGCAATTCACCAAGACGTCAGTTCTCCTGGATCATACATCAGCTCTCTACAGGCTTTCCTGGATCATACGACGCAACGGCTGGTGGCATGTCTGCCGTCTGTCGCCCGTACGGACTCAGCTTCACCTGCCGACCAGCAGTCGACGTCATCCAGCACCTGCACTTCGGCCGTGCTTCACATCAAATGGGAATTTCACGAGGCTACAGGGCACGTTGTATACAAACAGATGGGAGACGGCAATGAAGCTGCAGAACAAAATCTGTTCTGTACCACTCTGATGCCTTTGCAACTAACAGTGGGTGGCACTTGCGTCTGGACCAACCCACGCCGTCTTCAATCCGATTCTGCCGGCCGTTGCGGATCCAGTACAAGCGCTAGACAGCAGAGGGCTCCCAGAAAGAACGAGACAGTGACGTACTCAGTAGACGTATCCGAGATACGTCTACTGAGGCCAACCTACGTCGCCGCAACAGACGGTACCAGTTTCAGAGTGGCGTACAATGTTCAACTCACCATGATTCACAGCAAGGTGGTGAACGCTCGGACCAACACCGGCAGCAGCATGACATGCACCATTTCTGGGTGCACACCTCATCAGATAAATGACCTGTCTGCTGCCGCGGCTCGACCTGCCCGCGAGGGTACATGCCAGCTCGGTCTCTCAACTATGCATGCCTGGATTCGAGGGGACGAGTGGTCTAGGGGTAAGATGCTCGTCTCACAATCGAAAGGTTGTGGGTTCGAGTCTCACCTGTCGCTACTCTTCGCCTGCGACCAATCGGCGTGAGAGATTGGCGACGCTACATGACTCAACGGTCGACGTGTCGTAAAACCAATAACCAACCATGCCTGGATTCGATGCTTTGAGTGCCTTCTCCACACTTCTTACCGCCTGGAGGTCAAAGTGTGGGCAGTGTCTGGCGAAGAAAACAAGATGCGTGTGAAAAAAGAAGGAAATAATTACAGCAGCAGCTCCGGGAGAGACTGGGTCTTGTGGTGGATCAGCCATGTGGTAGGTAGGTAGGTACGTCTAACGACGGGAACACGGCTCGACGTGCCTTCAGAGACCCATATTTTACCTGTGTGTCATATCTTAGGGATGTATTTTGGAATAATTTCAGCCACTTAAGACAAGGAGATCTTGGATCTATTCTGCGGAGCAATTATTAGGTCACATTTACAGTGCAGAATGCTCGCATAGCAAACGCTAACTAATAATTATCCAATATATGAGTGCCCATGGACTTCGCTTATGACGTCATTATGATGTCACTATGCATGGCCGGACGTCGATCTTTTAAAACGAGGTACACTAGACACTCATGTAGGTGTGTGCACAATTTGAGCTGTCTACCTCAATTGGTTCCAGAGATATTTCGCGGAAGCAAAATTAGGGGAGGGGAATGTTCCCTTCACTCTTGCAGGTATTGTCTCTGAAATTCCTGGGTTAAGCAATCTTTAAGACAATAGGGCTTCTCCATATGTTCGAAATGTGAAGCTCTTTCGATTAAGACCAAAATAGTCCCTGTAGCTAGCATACTTTGTCCGCAATTATTTATGGCCAGTTTTTCCCTCGAGTTATCACAGTGTGCACCGGTGCATTGTGGATATGCTACATCATTGCCGACCAGTTTACTTGGCAGCAGTAGCGCAACCAGAAGGGGGCTAAGGGGGATATAACCCCCCACCCCCTGTCGTGCCAGAGGGGTCCCATTCCGCGCGCCGAAATTTAGCCTTGTTTGCCAGCCGGGGACAACTGCCCACCCCCCCCCCCTCCCTCCGAGAGGTGGTGGGCTCCCAATAAGCGTATTGGAATTCAGAAGAATTGCGCCGGAGCCCCGAAAAATCGTGCTGGGCTCCTACAATTCCGATCGGGGGATCAAAATAAAGACAACGGGGCCCAGAAAACTCGCACAGGGCTTGAAAATCATGCCGGTGTCCCCAAAATCACGATTAGGTCCCAAAATTCGCGTCGGACACAACAATTTCGTCGAGGTCCCCAAGTAAATGCAATGGAGCTCCTATAAATCGCGCGGCGGCCCCAGAAATTCCAGTCCGGCCCAGCAAAATTCCGTTCGGGGACCAGAATAATTCTTCACACTTCGGGTGACCGACTTGAGCTCCAAGACAGAAGCCGGTAAACGGCGCTTCTGCTATCGCGGCCATTACTATACAATTGACTCTCACATGAGTTCACCGGTGCGACTCGTGGGTGCCTCACAAGATCACTGAGGCGCCTCCTGCTTGAAGCACCGCCTACTTGAGTGTCGTCTGACTCATCATCGCTGTGTCGCCGTTGCCACCCATTTACTTGTCTGGTAGTGTGTGTGTGTTTGTGTTTGCTTCACCTGTCTGCTTTCCGACTCGGGGAAAGCATAGGCCACTGACAAGTGGAAGGCCCCAACTAACGACGTCAACTAATATTCAGTACAGTACAAAAGCAAACCTACCCCAATTTTCAGTGCTGAAAAAGTTGAACTGCTCAGTTAAACTGGGAATGATTTGGGCCTGAGGTGGGCTTCGAGCTTGTTTCTTTTGTAATGCAGTGACACTTGCTCAACATCTCAAATAATAACATCCCGATCGACAATATGACCGAATCACCCTCCCCCTCCATCCATCTCTGTTGGAATCACATCCATGACTGCACGGGCAGAGCCAAGCGATGAACGAAGACGAGAAGGCTGGTCACCTGCCAGTCCGCTTGGTGCGGCGCCACGACGAAGTTGTCTGCATCGCAACCTTCTCGGTGTCGCCGAATACCTCCACCGCCCCTGACACGCCCGACGCCGGTGTACTCTCACCTGCACTAATGACGGAGGCGCGCACCCCTCGCACGTTCAACGCTGAAGGAGTCCATATTCCAGTAGATACCAATACTGTCACTGCCAAAGCGCCTTGTCAGCAGGTCGAGGCTCGTTCTGCACGCCAGAGGGCGACACTCATCGTTCGATGCACTCGCTCCGCCCCGGATCCGTGCCGGCGCCACCCTCCCCACAATGGTGTTGAGACTGTCGCGGTCCGAAAGCTCGAAATCCGTGCCGGCACGTCCAAAACAACCTCGCGCCACCTCCGCACCGCAGGCAGGTACAGCTGACTGGCGGCCGACCGCCGCCGCACCGTCTGGGATACACTCTCTGACACGACTGGCGGTGGCCGCTTGCTGGACGGCACGCTGCCGTACAGTCTCGTGCATCGATAACCGTGTCAACAGGTCGGATCTTGATATGCTGATAAAGTGTTTGTCGGTCGAACAACCGAGAAGGAAGGCAAGAGTGTGCGGGTAGCGGGAGTTTCCATCACACACAATTAGAATATGTGGCCGCCGTGCTAGTTCATGTTTGCACCTGTTACAATGGAGGCGCCGCTGATATACCTGCGCATTTCTGGCACCAGGTATGCGGTCGCATGGTAACTTTACTGTCAGGATGATGTCACCTTGATCGTTGCTCTGTGCCGACGTAGCTCCAGGTGATAGCTGGCCACACTCGAGCGTGAGCGGGGACAGGACTGGCTGACGGCAAGAGCGAAGCCAGGATTTGGTCAAAAGGAGAGGGGGGACATCTGAAGAGGGCCCCTTACCTACCTATGGGCAGTGGCGTCCCAACGAAATTCTTCCAGGGGGGGGGGGCAAGGTCGAAAGGGGCCTCCTGTTCCCCGAAAGGGGGCTTCCATTGTGTTAGGGTCTCATATTGTTTTTAGGCTCTTATACTATGGTTCGAGGATGGGGAACATGATTTCATATTGGTTTTTTGTTTGTTCTTGGCATGGTGCATCATTTACTCAAAACGCAATAGCACTAATCATTTTCGCTGAAAACTGGGCCATACCAGGGTATAAATAAGTAATATTTGGATAAATACATAAGTGCCAAAACAAACCATCGTCTCAATGCTTTCTCGAATCTTCCCGCTGGCCTCTAGATTGCAGCGAGCTGGCGGGGCTGGTGCTAAGCATATCTTACAGATATCTGCCATTGATAAACCCACTTTTAAGTCCTCCAAGTCTAACTGAATATAGCTAAATTCATCACTACTGTTATTTATTCCCACCAGCTTGATGTCATAAGCAAAGCTTGAACGACCATTTCTCAGTCCAAGGACGACAATTTCGCAAAGGTGACAACGAGAAGTGGATTGCATTGGTTTTCTGAGCGCCATCTTAGGAATTTGTTTCTTTTTATAACATTTGGTGCTGGCTGCAAGGCAACTGTCACACGAGCTAAAATATATCCTCAGCGAATAAATTCACGGCAAGAACAAGCATTGAACAACAATGCATAAATGACAATGCAACAATGCAACAATGTCAGTACATACATAATCCAAGCCTTCAAATTCCACGCCGTCACGCCCATCGTTTTCGCTGTGCTGTACCGTTTTGTAAATGACGTTGAGAAGGTATGGAAGCTGGGAAGCTCTAATCATGCAGGCTGTAATAACAGAAAAGAAGTTTGTTGGAAGAAAATGCATTTAAAAACATCATTCATCCCATTTTATATGGGGCATGGATGTTGTATTGTATGCTTATGAGGGGTAATTTGTCCCCTCAATGTTGGCTTTTCCCCATGGGCATATGTTTCGGAAAATTATTGAGGGACCAGTGGAGTACCTATATTTGCGTCAAGCAGGAGGGGCAAACGGATTTGCAGGGGGGGGGGCACCTACGCCCATTAAAAAGTCCTTGGATTACTACCGCTATTTTGTCAAAAGGTACATTTCGAAATAGTATAATTAGTCATCAACTAAATTGTCCTGTGGAGGGGCCTAATCTACCACTATGGTTTCTGATTGGTCGGATTTCAACCCTAACTCCATCACTCAGTTCTAAGGCTTTCTTTTGGTATCCCTTGATAAGTTACCTCACACTGCTGACATTACACCTATACCACAAAACCGGATCGGTATCCCAAAAAATCAAGCTGGAGCCCTCCAAAAAAGGAGAGATTCCAACAAATAAATGTCCGGGTCAGGAAAATGGCTCTGTTGCACGGAACATTTTTTTCCAGATGCCTTCAAAAATTGCGTATGACACCGAAAAGCAAACCGGATCTCGAAAAATCGAGGTGGGATACAAAAACATGGTGCCAGAAGTTCGAAAAATCTGGCCGGGATTCGGACTTTAAAAAAAACCCAGAAAAGATCCACAAAAATCGCGTTGAGCCCAGAAAGCTGGCGTTGGGTCTGCGGAACCACGCGCCTGGGCGCGATAAGTCGCGCTGGGACCCAGAAAAAATCGCACCGAAGCCCCAAAATCATACTGGGGCCCCACAAATGTGCGTCAGAAGCCCCAAATATACACAGCGGGACCCTAAGAGTACGACGGTGCCAGAAAATACAACTAACCCTCCAAAGCGCACAGAGTATCCCAAAAAGCGATAGGGCCTTAAAACATGCGTTGCAGCCCTAAATAAACATACCGGGAGCTCTAAGAAAAATACACTGCAAGCTCGCAGGGCGCACAGGAACCATGAGAACGCACAAGGGCCTGGAAAAGAGGCTGGAGCCACAAAAGGCAACATGGTTCCAAAACGTACAAAACGACCGGGAGCTAAATAAACACATCGGGATCTTCGAAAACGCCCCGACACGTAAACAAATACTCGGTGCACAAAAAAAACACAACAAAGCCCTAAAACGAGCAGGGTTTAGAAGATGTATTAGGCCCATAACTTCAAAGTAAAATGTATTACCCACCACTATAAATACAAAATTTCACAATTTCAGGCATTCCAGTTCATAGCACCCGGTCGCCACGACGGCAACGTCAGTGCACGTGCACACCCATTTCTCGTATTCGGTGCATTCGCCATACTTCGTGCGATGCTATTGTTTCTGCTAGGCCTTCTGCGTTTTGCTAATTGCTGCCACATGATAGACGTGCGCCATATCTGGCGTGATGGAATGATTCGAATGAGCGTTCGCTGCGAAAAGTCGATTGATTAAATTCGATCATTAGTCATTTCCCACATTTTCAGGTAGTTATGAAATGCGGTTTCCGCTGAGCTTTGATGCACTTCATATCGTTGCTGCTATCCTCCCAGATTGGATACCGAACCGAGGCCAAGCCTCAGCGTTCTTTTTTGGACCCGTTGCGTCTTTCTTGGTCTATGATTGTGTATTATGGCTCCAATCCATTTTTGTTAGGGGCCTAAAGCATTTTCAAACCCCCTGCTCGTTTTAGGGTTTGTTGCATTTTTGTGCACCAATGATTTTTTTTTGACGTGTCAGGGCGTTTTCGAAGATCCCGATGTGTTTATTTAGCGCCGGTCTTTTTGTTTGTTTTGGAACCATGTTGCCTTTTGCGGCTCCAGCCACCTTTTCAGGCTATTGTGCGTTATCATGACCCCTGTGTGCCTTGAGAGTTTTCGGTGTATTTTTTAGACCTCCCGGTATGTATATTTATGGCTGCAACGCTTGTGTTAAGGCCCTGTCGCTTTTTGTGAGACTCTGTGCGCTTTGGAGGGCCAGTTGTATTTTCTGCCCCCGTTGTGCTCTTAGGGTCCCGATGTGTTTATTTTGGGCTTCTGACGCACAATTGTGGGAACCCAGTACAATTTTGGGGCTTCGGTACGATGTTTCTAGGCCCCAGAGCGATTTATGGCGCCCAGGCGCGTGGTTCCGGAAACCCAACCCCAGTTTTCTGGGCTCAATACGATTTTTTAAAATCTTTTCTGATTTTTTTTTAAAGCCCGAATACCGGCCTGATTTCTCGAGCCCCTGGCGCCATGTTTTTGTATCCCACCTCGATTGTTCGAGATCCGGTTTGTTTTGCGGTGCCGTACGCAATTTGTGAAGGCATCTGATAATCTGTTCGGTGCTCCAGAGCCACTTTTTTAACCTGGGAATTTACTTGTTGGAATCCCTCCTTATTTTGGAGGGCTCCAGATTGATTTTTTTCGGATACCGATCCGGTGTTTGTGGTCACACTGTGCTTACGTGTGGCCCTAGACTCCAATTTTTGGGAGTCTCGACGGGACTACCGATGGGAATTGTGGGTCCCGAGCGCGATATTTGGGGGGCCCGGTTCGAGTTTGTGGGACGCGTTGTATTTAGTTGTGACCCCAACGCGATTTTGGCGGTTCCTGTTGCAATTTTTCGGGCCTCGGAGCGAGTTTCCCGGGGCTCGCCGTATTTATTTGGAGACCACCCATACGCGAATTCTGGTGGACCGACGCGAATTTTGATGGCCCCAGCGCGATTCTTGGGAGCTTATCCTTCTCAAGATGGAGGGGGCATTTGCCCCTTTGATATAGCACTGTGGCCATTGAAGGAGTTTTTTTTTCCCCAGAGTGACATTCCGGTTAAGGATTGATTTTTGGGGCAGCTACAACTTTTGGGGCCCCGGCGCGACCTTCTGGGCCTCCAGTGTGATTTTCAAGGGCTGCGACGCGACTTTTTTTAGTCCAATGTGATCTTTTAGGCCCCGACGTCATTTTCCTGGATCCCTAGCGCGAGCTATAGCGGCCTTGACACTCTTTGGGGGTCCAATGCGTTTTGGGGGTTTTTGGCGTCATTGTTGGGCCTCCAGAGTGATTATCCATGTCCGGATTGTTTTTCGTTGCTCCGGCTTCATTTGTTTTGGTCCCAATGAGACTGTTGGGGCACCGTACTACCTGTCATGCCCCTGGCATGATTTTCATGGTCCGGGCGTGAACTTTTGGTACCCACATTCTCAGCGTAATTTGCGGGGGCCCCGGCCGGATCTTTTTGGGCCCATATCGTGATTTTAAAGTACCCGGACACGACTCCTACTATTTCTTAGGGGTTTCTTCTTGCAAATTATAGGCCTCCTGTCGCGTCTTAAGGGTCTCGTCTCATTTCCTAGAGCCCTTTTACCGGTTTTCGACGTCTCCTTGTGTGTCCTACCCTCCTCAACATTCAATGGTCCTCCTCTCCCGTCTTGGAGGGCCTCCTATTGCATTCTGGGGCCCCCTTTAACATGGCATGGGGCTTCCTTCGAGGGGCATTCTCTGCCAAACTAGGGGCCTCCTGCCACGCCTCGTGGGCCTCCTCCTTTATCCTGGCAAAGCCTTACCCGTCTTGAGGGGATCTTCAATTTTGGAAACCTGACCTCCTTCCATACCTGCTACCACTCCCATCTTAAGCGCCTCCTCTCATTACCTGGGAACTCTTTCAAGTCTTCGGGGCCTCATTTGGTCCTGGAGACCTACTCCTTCTTGAGGTACTCCTCTCGAGTCCGGCAGGTGCCTCATTTATCTTCTAGAGGCCTTCTTTTTCAAATTAGGGTCCTCCTGCTCTGCGTGTCGATTCTATCTTTACCCATCTGAAGGGTGGTCTCTTATCTCCTGGTGGACTCCTCTTCTCTCCCAGGCGCCTCCTCTGCCAAATTACTGGCAACCTTTCCTATCTAAGTGGCCTTGTTATTTCCCGGGGACCTTCTTAGCCGTCTTCGAGCTTTGTTTTCCGCCAGGGAGCCATCTCTCTTATCCAATGGCCTTTCTCTCCTATTTTAGGGGCCTCCTCGTTCATCATGGGGTCTCATAAATTGCTGGTTCCAACATGATGCCATTTAAGAATTTGGACTCAAGAGCATGCATAAAGGCTATAGCGAATGGTGGGGCACCATTGCCCCACCATTCGCTATAGCCTTTATGCATGCTCTTGAGTCCAAATTCTTAAATGGCATCATGTTGGAACCAGCAATTTATCTGAGGTACATTGATGACATCTTTGGAATTTGGACCCATGGACTGAAGACCCTTCTCGAATTTTACGCTAGCATCAATGCCACTCATCCGGACATCTCGTTTACCATAGAGCACACGTTCACTTCAAATTCCATTCCATTTTTGGACACCCTGTTCACAGTAAGCGCGGATGGGTCATACACCACTGAGCTGTATATAAAGCCTATGGCGGCGCCTGTCATTCTCCACTACAACTCAGCACATCCCATTACCACGAAAACCTCAGTGCTCCATGCACAAATAAGGAGAGCTACCCGCATTTCCTCAGACGAAGCAGCGTGTAGGCGGAGTCTTCAGAAAATGCGCGACCTCTTCCTGGCCAATGGGTACCCGCCTAGGAAGGTGTCGCTGGCCATTGACCAGGGAATGGCCCAGTTCAGGCGTCAGGGGAAGTGAACTATGTCCAACACCACCGTACCAGAAGCAAAAAGGAATCGAGCTACACCTACATCCGATTACCGTTCGTCACCGACAAACTTTGCTGTACGGTAAACCAAATTTTACGCTCATCAAAACTAGACAAAATTAGAATCGCGTGGCACAGCGGACCGTCACTAAAATCTGATCTGGTAAGGTCAGCCCTCAGCATCCTCACTTGCCCTTCAGGTAACAAAAAATGCCACACATGTGGCAATGGCCTAAAAGGAAGATGTCGAATGAAAAATGCAGTTTACAAGGTGACGTGCATCACTTGTCCGTCCGCTCTCTATGTTGGGGAAACAATTCGCCCTGTAAGGGAAAGATTTAATGAGCATTTGGGAGATGCACGTCTCCGGCGTCCCTTCACTCCCCTAGGCGAACACATGACCGAGCATCACTTGTACATGAACCATCCGGAAACCAATGAAAATTTCAATATTGATATCCTAGGCATAGCGAAAGACGGCGCGGACTTAAAAATCTTAGAATCCCTGTTTATTCGTGAGCTGAAACCAAGTATGAATTCCCACCAATCGTCATGGCATGTATCGTAGGCTACCAGTTTTACCGATGTTTTGCGTGTGTCTGAAGAAGAAGGAAACAAATTATTATCGCGTGCGCAGGGTCTTGGAGAAAGGCCAATGAATTGCATATTGATGTGTGTAAACGGACCTTGATGTCACAACTATGTACTCTTTGCCGCCAGGTAGACGCGTTCGTGTCGCGACGGTTTTCACCTGCCGTCCATGTATATGCATGTGTACGTTAGTTTTTTTTTCCTTCTTCTTTTTGGCGTTTCTTTTTGGCGTTTCTAAGTGCGTGTTCTTTTTTTTCTTAGTTTTTTTTCTCGCAGTGGAGGTGGTGAATGGATTTTGTCAAGTTTTTGTGCCTGCAGTTATTTGAATTTTCGACCTGTTCGCCGATCGCAACGAGTGCATTGTTTGACAATGGTCTATGGCCGAAACGTCACAATATATATCTACAATTTTTTCTAACATTGAGTCGTTCCTGGATCTTGAAGATCAAGCTAGCTTTTAATATATATATATATACAGGGGCGTCGATTTGTATCCTTTTGTGGGGGCCATGGCCCCACCAATGTTGATCTTGGCCCCACCAATGTTGATCTTGGCCCCCCCAATGTTGATTTGGGCCCCCCAATAACCTATGCTATTTTATGCTGATAAGTAAGCTAAACGGAAAAAAATGAAAAACACCATGCTAAGTAGAAACATTGATGTTAACCAGCACATTTTGTACTGAAAAGAAACAGATTTGGATTAGATAGTGGACTGACCCTCCACCTTTTGCTGAAAAATGTAAAATTGTGTGCGAAAACAAACAAAATAGCTGGAATTCCCTCCACTGTGGAAGTACAGCTTACATCATAAAATGTCGAGATTAGCGATGCTGATGCATTTTAAACCAGATTGTCTGAAAGAAAATCTGCTAAGCAACTAAACAACAATTGCATGGTCATACTGATGTTTGTACACACCACCAATGGCAAAACCACATGCATATGGAGCTTGAACATGATTAAAATTCCATTCTCAATTTCCAGTCATTGTCAAACTTGCATGCAAATCATGGTTATCATTGAGATTGTGGATATACAAACTATAATTATATTTAGCAACCTACCCATCACACCATCAGCTTGATATTTACCAAGGTACCTACCTACCTACATGCCCAATTATGGGGCAACCCAATCTCAAACTGAACCCACAAAATCAAAGTGTGAGCCAATCTGCGAGTCTATGAAAACATGAGAGAAAAGTCAGCAAGAAGCCATATAGACACCTCATTATAATTAATATTCCTGAAAAACAATAGGTATTAAGCTATGGCCACACATGACTTCCCAAACAAACCCTATAGTCATACAAGACCAGTGTCTGGCAGCCCGCATTAAATGTGTCACCCACTATTACCTTAGAAGGTACACCAAAGTTCGCCTTCAAGCTTTCGTGACGTCATAGTTCTTTTTCTCTTACATTGAAGAAATTGGTAGCATCAGGCGTGTTTCAATTTCACTGCGCATGAGACAGTTAAAGCATTTTACAATTTTCAATTTTCAAAGTTTAAAGAACCTAACACAGCCAAACCTAACCTATCATAAGTTGCTGTTGAATAAAAAATGATGTTACCGAACTCAAAGCCCTTTTTGGCATTATTTTGCTCACAACCTGAAAAATAAGCATTTGCACAGAAAATAAGTGGGTCCAATCATCTTAGTCACCTTCATAAACATGGTATTATGCAGAAAAATTGTTAAAAAAGGAAAAAAAGAACACCTTAAACTGCAAAGTTACCAAATAATTCGCAATTTGTGGGGGAAACATTTTTGGAAAATTTTGAAAAGTTGTCCGATTTGAAAAGCCTAAACTAACCTAATTTAACCAAACCTAACCCATTTGTTTGCTATATGGAGGCAAATATGTGTACAAACTTGTCTTGTTACCACCTTAAAGCACAATAATACCGGTTTGGCTAGGTTAGGCTAGTTTAGTTGTTTAACTTGGAAAAAAAAATTCCCAAATTTTCAAAAAATGAAATAAAATCGGAAATTTTCCTTCAAAAGTAGCTGACATTAGGTTCGGTTGTTCAATGTATAAAATTTTCAGAATATATATTGCTTAATTTTCGTTTCTAATATTTTTATTCAAAGTAGGGGCGTCGATTTGTATCCTTTTTTGGGGTCCATGGCCCCACCAATGTTGATCTTGGCCCCCTCAATGTTGGTTTCCCCTCCCCAAATAGTCTATGCTATTTTTATGCTGAGAAGAAAGTTAAAGGAAAAAAAGAAGAAAAAAACACCATGCTACTTACAAAACTTAGTTGATGCCAACCAGCACATTTTGTACTGAAATGAAACAGATTTGAATTGGATAGTGGATTGACTCTCCACCTTTTGCTGCAAAATTGAACATTTTGTGAAAAAACCAAAGGAGTTGGATTTCCTTCCACTTTGCAAGCACGACTTACATCATAAAATGTCGAGATTAGCTGCTGCTGATTCATTTGAAACCAAATTGTTTGAAAAAATCTGCAAAGCCACTAGATAACAATTGCATTGTCATAATGATACCTGCACACATGACCAATGGCAGAAGTACATGCATATGGAGCTTGAACTGGATTCATCCCACTCAATTTCCAGTAACCGTCAAACTTGCACACAATCCAGTCCAGTCAACAACAATCAGTTTTCATTGAAATTGTGGATATGCAAACTATATTTGTCTTCAGCAGTCAATCCACATTGTACATTTTGTAAGCAGCGTATGTTGTTTGCGCGTATTTAATTATGTTGAATGTACTTCAGACACGTCTAGTTTGCTGGAATATTTACCATTAGTGCGCTAGAAATTAGGAGAAGCAAGCCAGAAGTATGGGTGTATGTGCGGTTCCCGGCTGCCATAAACGTGATCCATCTATCAGGTTTCCAGCAGACTGCAAGGTAAGAAGGCAGAAAATTGATTTGAAAAACAACTATTGTTTGACTGCCTTTCTGTAAAAGACGTGTGGGAACCATTTAGGAAAGCACTGGTAAGGTGCCTAGGCACATTAGGTACCAAGGTAAGTACCTATCTATTGTCCAGACTGTAAAGTATGGCACAAGGTTCACTGGGGCACATCAGCCCACAGTGAAAATATGCACCAATCCACACCAAGGGTGAGAACAAAGATCAGAAGAACTATAAGAGATAAGAACTATACAACAAAGATAAGAACTATAAGAAAAATGGATCCATGATAGGTAGGTACTACGCCTGTACACTGAAAACTATCGAACACAAGTATTTTGTGTTAACAATGCCAAAAACACAAGGTACATGTGTTAACACACAAATCTTGTGTACCCTGCAAGCTGCAAGTTTGTCCACCTTTAGAGTGTGTCGAAAAGCACACTGTGATCGTGCTTTGAAACACAGAAATGGCGTGTTAACACATCCATGAAGCACATGAATTCTGTGCTTACACATATGGAAAACACACCGACTGTGTGTTACACACCGGAAATACACACATATAGTGTGCTGATAACACAATATTAGTGTGTAAAATGCGGCCCATTTCATTATTTTACACACGATTATTGTGCTTGTACAATGCGCTAACACGACGAAGGTGTGTTATTACTATGTACAACACGCCGTCGGCGTGTTTTCGCTTTGTGTAAACACACAACTTACGTGCTTTGTGAATGTGTTAAAACTCTATTTGGTGTTTGAAAGCACACTCGCAGCGTGCTTTGACACACTCTCAGGGTAGTCAAATATGCAGCTTACAGGGTACACAAGCTTTGTGTGAGCACATGGTCGTTGTTTTTTTAATGCTACCACAAAATGCTTGTCTTCCATTACCTTCGACTAACTTTGGATTGTTCCGCATGACAAATGAAAATAAATGCAAATATGAACGACTTGAGATGTTCATAAATGGACCACTTCCAAATCGCCCATTGCAAAATATTGTCAATCTCAAGTTGTTCATATTTGAACTGATTTGTAATCCACCAACGAACACAATCTAAAACCAATAAAGAACAATCCAAAACATGTGGTCACATCTTCAGAGGCATCAAACATTTTTAACACATGTCGTATACACTCTGTTGGTGACCGTGACCAGACCTTGTGTCCTGCAGCCTCGTAACCAGTGGATCCTGTCCAACTATTTCATTGATCAGATGCATCATGAGAACCATAGCATAGAATACCATCAGCAATACAAAACATGTATTTTTCACATTTCTTACAAAAGACACGACAGCATGGCACGCGTATGCGTACCCTGGATAGCACACAGACACAGTGTGTGCATACATTTCCAAAACGCTGAGTTATCAAATCCCATGCCGGCACCGACGATGCGGAAGGAACAACACTATACTGTTTGATAAAAGCATCATACTTTACGAAACTAAACACGAAATGAATGGGAACATATCATACTTCATGGTCAAAACAAACTTCGTGGTCCGTGGCACAGATGCGCCTCAAATGCCCTTGATCGCATTTCCTTCACGCCGCCGGACATCAGATCATGGCAGGAACTGAACACTCCTTCAATACAGCCTTCAGGCGTGGCGTGTAGGACAGTCTGTTGCCGCTAAACTTGTCGGTGTTGCACACGTGGACGCACATGAACATAGCCGTATTCTTGCACTTCAAGAACGTTAATTTTTCAGCAAACATGGTGAAATATATGGCCCAGAGCAGCAGCTGTTCTTCGTGCAATCCGATCCGTGCAATTTAACACATCTACCCCTCTGACGCGTAGTACTTTTTCGGCATAGTGTGGACTCATCATGTTGGTATCTGGTCCGTCCACGAATATGTTTTCATACTCCCCCAGTACACGTAGCATCGACGGCAGCGTGTCACCTGCGGAAAAAAAGAAAATTCAAAGATACTGTTGTTACCACTCCGAACTAAATTGGGAGTGGATGAAAAATCACAAGAGTATGTAGACGTTGCCGATACAATTAACTATTCACTTTTGTTCAGCTGTACCACCCTCTTTGCTAACCATGTCATAAGACACCACCTATATGTTGTCATTGGCCGTTGTCTCCCGTGCATATCAAAAGCCGGAAATGTATGCAATAGTTTGAATATCTACAGAGAAGTTTATTCAGATTGTAATGAGAACTTTCAATGCTTAACCTTCACTCTGGTGAGGAATTTATTTTGGCCCACTTATTTGTGGTAACGACAGCAAAACCAAGCTACGCGCAAACGCGCCGAAAACTTACATATCTTCGCAGAGTTGAACAAGGCATCGCTTGACATTAAATACGAGACGATATCATACCAGAATACAAAACTGGGCAAAGCCAAGTCACGGCTCACGAAATGAACTTTTAGGTTCGAACAAGGCCACATCACAAGGCAAGACTCATAATTTAGCGTTTCAGGTATCTTGTGCATAATACCCACAAAGAAGAAAATGTTTTTTGTTTAAAATAAAAACCTGCGAATGTGTATGATAAAACACCGTGCCGTTTGTACGGGCACCAAAATTCAACTCAATATCTTTTTTCGGTTGTGGTTTGGTCACCGACAACAAATCAATTGCACCCATTACGGGCGCATGGGGCGCATGGGGTGCATGGAGTGCATGGGATGTGGAAATCTGCTTAAGTGTGCGGATTAAGATTCCCTAGAACCTCTAGGCCCCACCCCGCCATGTTGTCTGACTGAGCCGCTGATGTAGGTATTTGGAATATGCAATAATAGTTATGAAATTATATTCGTGGTTTGACAAAAAAAATTACTACATCGTTCTCGTCAGTTTCTGTGTACGCTTTTTAACGAAGCTATCTTCACGACGCCGTCACATCCCATATCTATGTGAGTTGTTGCGAACATTGTCATGCACAAAATGGCCAACCGATATGACGTAGGCCCGCAAATTACATACCTGCATCGCAGCCAACCCCCGCTTGGAATGCTGCTTTTAACTTTTGCAAAGCGTCTGTCCCCGCATTCTTTTGTACACCGCTTCCACCTTGGCCCCTTATCCGAGCCAGCTCGTTCCACATCTGGGAAAGATCAAGTAATATCACACACCCTTCTCTTGGACCTGAGCATTGCAACATGACCATATTCCACGTCCCACAACGAATTATTAAATAGCCTTCCTCAGTTAGAGTGTATGCAAACGATCGCATCCTTTGAATGCATCAGTAGACAAGGCTTAATCCAAGGGAGGGATGGATGGAGCGGTCGCCCTTTTGGAGCAAAAAATGAAATATTTTGTTTTAATATTTTCAATTTTGGAACCCATTTCATACAATAAATGTGGTCTCTTTTCGATCTTGCACACTAATTTGGCAGCGAGAAATGGGACCTTGGTGACATTTGATCCAATTTTGGCGCCATACAAATCCCCGCACGATGCATTTTTGGTTAAAAACATCTAGTGTAGCTACGCCCTCAAGCGCTAGACTTCTCCAGCACGGATCCGTCTAACTCCTTGGAAGTTCCTCCCATATTTCAATGAAAATATACCTAGAGCTAAGAGATTAAACCTTCTCTGATAACCGTTGATAGAGGCACTTGGAGAGAACCCCAGGTGTCAAATCCATACTAACGCTAATTCCCTATGATAATAACCGTGGTAAAGCTGCGTTTAAGTTCTACAGATAATAACGCAGCTTATTTAGCGATTCATTCCTCATAAGTATGCAAAGTTTCAATCGAATTCCATCGTGATTGATATTGCATACTAGGCAAAAGGTGAAATGTGTGCAGAACAAATTTAGAAACTATCAAATTCATCGCCGATTTACAAATTACTGCAAGTA
Organism: Ashinkailepas kermadecensis; assembly: GCA_034440615.1. Taxonomy (NCBI): domain Eukaryota; kingdom Metazoa; phylum Arthropoda; class Thecostraca; family Neolepadidae; genus Ashinkailepas; species Ashinkailepas kermadecensis. The sequence continues at coordinate 10,654 of JAOTOM010005010.1, read as the reverse complement.
TTCAGATCGAATGGCCAATACAGTATGCCTTAATATATTTTCAATGTTGTGACATGTCGTACATTTCGCTTAAGACTCCTAGACAAGTGTCCGCTTAGGTCAACCATGTAAACTCGCATTTTAAATGTTAGAGATGCCCAAAATTTTGGAAGCTCGACATTCCTAGTACGAAACTACACATTGAAATCATATCCAGAGACTAAAACGATCATAGAATGCTCACAAACACAAGATAAGGCCATCCAAGACCACCATATATCAACCTTGGTCATGAACTTGGGACGCCATTGACCTGTCGATGAACTTGCCTGTCTAATCGAAAATTAGCCAAAAATATCCAACATTGCCTATTGTGCATCATTATTGCGCGGCAAGTGGCAAACAACGCCAATTTGTTGAAATCAGACTGAATGTGGTCATTCTTATGACATCGCATCTCCATGTCCCACAATCATCTCGTTTCTTTTTGTTCACTAAGTTGTGCAAAAAGGCCCCACTCCATCAATTCTTATCGCTTCATTTTTGACAAGTCATGAGAGGTTGGCATCAACGTCTCTGCGCTGAAGGGAGCTAACCCGAGAATTACCTACCGCTAGTTCTGATGAGCGGATGCAAATCTTCCCGTCCACGTACTATTCTAGTCGGTTACTTATTCAGATTTATGGTGGGTGGATCCCGACGGAATCATATTACATTCACAAGGCTATGCATAATATGTATTACGAAATAATCCAACGTAGCCAGGGTATCATAATTATTTGTGTTAACCAAGTGCATATATTACTAGGAAACGTACCTCATGGATAAAGGTAAACAACGTACGACTACGTTGAAAGATGGGTGGTACTCGTGGTGGTGGTGATGGATTGGTGCTTCAGGGCATCCCGACTACCTTAAGTCACTTTTAGCCCATCCGAAAGGTGGGGGGTTAACGGCATCGTGTCCATCCCTATCATACATCGTGAACCGTGTTAACGGCATCCACCCCTATCTAACTAAAGAATCAATGCGGATGTCGAAACAAAGGCTACCATGTCAAGCAGAACGATGACATCCACAAGCCGAATGGAGGTCACATGCTGGGTCGTCCCATGTCAACCAAGACTGAAATTGTTTGATAAGTTAATAAATTTATTACAACCATTATCAATCTTCAGCTACCTACCTCACGCTCGTTGAAGAGCCGTGGATAGCAGCTCATCAGTTCTTTCATGCTGCCTCCCATGACAATACTGCGCCGGTCGTTCAGAGTGGTGTCCATAGAGTAGACCAGCTGCAAGTAATGGAATGTGTAAAATGGCTATACATCCATGGGCAAACCACATCAGGGACATACACATATGTACATCTTCACCTCATGCTAAATACAAAGTGTAATGTTATCTTCATGCATAATTCGATCCTGAAACACAGAGCCATCTAGCATAATTAATTGTAACGTAGCAATTCATACAAATACATCGGATGGGTTACGTCATGAAGACACTGTTGATGTGTCGACAGTCGACGTGTTGTTTGCATGAAAGCATGGCAGGATGAAGAGGTTCGAATGCAGGGTGGTTACAACTTTGTGGAGGGAAACTGTGGCCCTTCCGCTGGACATGTATAAGGTCGTTACCAGATCTTGCATTAATGCAACATCATCAAACATAAGTTTCAAGCACGAGTTACCTCTTCGGCCGTAATGTTGCCCTTCATGGCCGCAACATAGCGTTGCGTGCTAACGACGTCCCCGGTGGTCTCAGTTGGTGCGTAGTTCGGCAGCCAGAAAACCTTCTTTTTTTAAATTACTTCGGGGCTGCAACAGCGACGGCGCCTGTTGCGACACTTGTTGACGAGTGAGTCCTTAATCAGCTTCTATGAATGAGAGGGATATTTCGCACATAAGTTAACAGTGGACACTGTGACTTGGGTTTACTATCGCACAACCATGATAGAATCCAACCTATTTGGAATATGGTGTACAGGCATGGGGCCTCTAGCTAGAGAGGTAAGAGGTTTATGCCAGCTGTTTTATGACACATCCGACTGATGGGTTGTATAGCATAGATAAGCTGTCACACCGGTTGGTCGCGGGTGGACTCAGTAATCACGTAGGTTGTGGGATTTGAACCCATGATCTTACGACCAAAAGTCCCTACTGACTGAGCTACCGCGATCCCTACCTAGAAAGAGATATAGGTATGCTAGAAAGGGTGCAGTGCAAAACTACTAGGCTGATCAGTTGACCAGGAAACTTATAATATTAGAGAGGCTTATTGCATTAGATATGTACTCACTCAAGTAAAGGAGATTAATGGGTGACATGAATGAAATGGAGAGTCAAGGTGCAGGATATTTAAATGCCAATAATTTTTTTCCAGTCAAAGCATGGTTCATCAATGGAATAGGCAACCTCCTGATGCAGTGGGAAGTCCCTCATTGAATTAATCAAAAACAAATTGGTAGATCAGTTTTTGATGTCGGATAATTGTATTTAAGTTCTAATTTGTACAGAAGAAGCACTAGAAAGGGATGGGTGCATGGGGTGTGATTTATGCTAGTAGGTGTGCACTGGGCAGGCCACTTTAAGGTGGGACCTGTGGTCTTGTTAGACCAATGACCCTTACTTTTAGATAAGACCTTTTTAAACTTATAATTAGACCTTTTAATTTAGAATAATACCTATTTATTCACTTTCATTTGCTTTTATATTTCACTCTTATTAATGATTCTTAACATTCTAATTTCATGTTCATAGATGCTACATGGCTTTTGTTTTAAGATAACCTGAAACTAACATGGCAAGATCTGTTTTCCCTTAAATGACATCCACTTCACAAATGTTACATATATTTAGATATCCCACATCCAGATACCATATGTAAAAACCTTACACTGATCATATTTAAACAACATCTGTCATTTATCATGCCACTTTTCAGGTGCTTGAAGTCTGGCTTGAATATTGCCAAATATTATATGGCTTAATAAAAGCCACAGGTGCCCATCTGACCTAAACCAATGAAGGAAAGATATTATAAGATGAGAAAAGGGACTCTGACATGCCACAATCAATACCATACATCCATTCCAAAGAAACTAATCAATCCCAACTTATCTAGCATAATTCACTTGATTGTGCATACCACACTCTTCCACACATGTGCCCCATCAATAATTTTCAGACTCCATTCATGCCTGCTTGAAGGGACAGTGCACAGTGTACACCTTATATCATAAAATCATACCATCTGCAATCTATTAGAACTAAAAACAGATTTATCCACTGCAATACCCGTTGCAATGCAGGTTTACAAAGGTTGCAAATGCTAGGTAGAAGTCATGCAATACCTTCCCAAACAAGATAAAATTAAAATAAAAAACATTCCCAATTGTCTTACTTCTGAGACATTATCTACAAGCATGTTCAAGTTCTACACTGTCCAAAGCCAAGGAGTGCTAAAGACTGGTGACAATTTTTTTCTCAAACTGACCAACCTTTCTCTTTCTCAGATCAGGCCAAAAAATTCATCAGTAATCAAAGCATTGTCAGATGATATCAAAATTAGCTTAATGTAAATTCCAAGTTATAAGTCAGACTGGATGTTAAAGCCAGTTATGAAGGTATGCTTTAATCTTCAAAATTATCTGGATTTTGTCAGCTCTAGTTGGTTATTAGGGCTTTAGGGCGCATCGACTACATCGGTCATGTAGCGCCAATTTTTTTTGTCAGCTCTAAGTGACAGTTAAGCGACAACAGGTCTTCAGTCAAAGGGTTGTTGATCAGTGGAATGAGCTGCCTGCTGATGTTGTGGGGAGTTCCTCATTGAAAGTATTTAAAAGTAGGGTGGACAATTTTTTAGACAGGAAAATCTTGTTTTTGAGTTCTAGTTTGTGATGGATGGGGTGAGTAAGTAGGTGTTATGTTAACTTACTTATGTTAATATGTCACTTACTTATGTTAAGTAAGTGTGTATGGCACAGACCCCTTTAAGCAGGCATGGATGCAGTTTGAAAATTATTGATAAGGCATTCAATCCACATGTGTTAAGAAAGATGATCAGGGAAGATCAGAAAGAAGATCAGGGAAATAGGACTGGATAGCTAGGGTAGATAGGCATGATAGGTGTGTGGGTTATTAGAAGACTGGTTTCTTCAGAATGTGGGATGGTTGGGGTGGGTCTTTTTACCAGGCTTATGGTATCTTCCATTTACAGACTTAACTGGATGGGCCCTTGGGTCTCTTATTAAGTCTAAACTATTTATAACTTTATATAGGGTGTACTTAGCAATGGATTCAGCACCTTCCTTCAGGATGTGATACTGATGAGATTGTCTATGGTAGCACAATGGGTATGATGGGAGGAGTTTGTAATTGTTGAGTGTGTTATGCAATAGGAAGTGAATGGTGCTAGATAGGCTGGGAATATATAGCTCCATAGGTACTTGAAATAAAGGATTGCTTGGGGTGAGAGTATGTACATTTATAGTACCTTTTCTAGATAGGCTTAACCCAGATGGGCCCCTATGGCTCTTATTAAGCCTTAACATTTTATGACTTAAGTGGCTAGTTTATTTTGTTTACTCAAACTGTGACTTGGCACTTCTTGCTATCTCAGCTAGTCTCAAACCAAGAAATACAGAATCAGTTACAGCACTTATATAGTTGGAACAGCCAGGTGTGCATGTGGCTGCTTATTGCATGAAGTGCATCCAGTGTTCTGTTGTATTCTGTAATCCTCAATGGCAAGATTATTTTTTTAGTTATTGAAAACTGAGGATATTTTCCTTCAAGCTTGTGCTGCCAGAATCTCAGCTTGCACCTTGCAGTGAACCTTGAGCACTTTACAACAGATCATAAATAGCATCATAGAAAACAGCATCATCAGAAAACAGCACAACCTAACTTTCAAATGAGAACAACCAGAGGATAATTTGCCACAATTAAATTTTTCAGATGTCAAAAACAGTGACAGGCCTATTTTTTAACCCTGTGTGCATCACCGACATGCTGCTTACCAGCTCACATATTAACTTTAGCTCCAGTCTTGGGAATGTGTACCCAAAATATAAGCTCAAGGTTGGTGAATATTACTTCACGCCAATATGGCATTTGAAGAAAAAATCATGTAGAAGCATGTTTACAAACACGACTAACTTGATGTGACCATTAATTTCTGCTGCAAATGAGATTCCAGTTTTCTAAAGTCTTTGAAAGTTAAATTGTGCTTCAAGGAAACCTTTGAATCATTGGATTTTGTTTTCCAATACAATGTTTATGGACATGGTTAACCTGATGTGACTGCTAATTTCCTGTGCAAATGCTTAGTTTTCAGTTGGAAGGCAACATAACACCAAAGAGGCTTTGGTTGGTTATTTGGGCTTAGAGGGCGCATCGACTGAGATGGTCATACAGCGCCCATAAAAAGACTTTAAGTTAAGCAGCATAAGCATACAAAATAATTAAGCCAACTGAAACAACCCAATCTAACCTACCATGGAATAAAATAAATGTGAATAAAATTGAAATCTTACACTATTATCCTAATTCTTTAGATTGTAAGAAACCTAACCAAACACACCATGCATAACACAGTTAAATCTGTCGGAAGAAAAAATCACCAAACTTCACTGCAGCTTTTGTTGCACAAGTTATTAGCATCCTGTAAAAAAATGTCAGTGTAATTGCACAAAAAATATCAGGTCACTTCTTTCCATTTTTTTTTCTTCAGCTGACTGCCCTCGGATGCCTGAAAAACAGCTCAAATTGACTTTGGTTGATCTGTGGGCTTTCTTTACCTATCGGCCGACACATACTGCCAAGGTTAGTGATTTGTAAAGAGGTGTACAGTGACGTCACAGGAGTCAGGGAAGTGACGTCACAGGAGTTGGGTGTCGATGTGCTAAGTTAGGTTAGCTTAGGTTCGGTTGGGTTGGGTTAGGTTAGGTTGGGTTGGGTTAGGTTAGGTTAGGTTAATTTAGGTTATTTCACTTCGTCAGATTGGACGCCTTTTCCTCAGATTGGACGATTTTGAACATGGGCACCTTTCTTCCCCGATATGATCATCATAGAGAAAAATAAATGAACGTAAGATCATGTTGATAGATAGAGAATTGTTCAGAGATTATGCAATGGTCCTAAGTATGTCATGAAAGTACGTTTGAGATAACAAACACGACTTGCGATCTGTCCAGGAAATATTCGTCAGATTGGACGCAGTAAATTAATTTTATTCCTCAGATTGGACGCATTTCGTCAGATTGGACGGCCAACGCCGTAAATTAATTTTAGCCGTCCAATCTGACGAATGATGAAATTTTATCTCACTGTTGAAGGATTTCCCTCATGAAACAAGGCTTCAAATTGGACGGTGAGGTTAGGTCCCGTTTAATTTGATGGCGTCCAGAATGACCACTGGCCACAGTTTGCATGAATTAGGGAGTTTTAAAGTTACAGATTAAAGACGTAAATAAATGTACAAAAAATGTTTCTCTGTTGGATGTATGATGTGCATTATAACAAGTAGTGGGCTGCGTCTTCGTTACGATGGCCACAGTGGCAGTGAGACACATTTGATTTGTGTATAAGGCTGGCGTGTGCATTTAGCTATGGCCTTCCGAATCCGAATTTGTGTTGGGGTACTTCCAACGCCGACTGGATATGTGTGCAAAACCAGGGGTGTCGATTTTTGAAAAACATTGGGGGGCCGAAGTGCCAACGCACTAGACCCCCCCCCCCCCACAAAAAAAAACTCATCGGATTTAGCCAACTATATTTTCAGATCTCAGAAATTCTGATTTTTTATTCGACGATGTGTATGTTTATGTTTATTAAGCATCCTCACCAACGGGGAAAATCGTCCAATAACTGGTGAAGTCACATAATTAAAAGAGCAGTGTTCAGTACATGTCAACCTAACAACTCTTGGTTGGTTATTGGTTCTACGACACGTCGACCGTTGTGTCATATAGCGTTGCCAATCTCTCAAGCCGATTGGTCGCGGGCGAAGAGTAGCGACAGGTGAGACTGGAACTCACCAACATAACAACTCTGAGTAATAGCATGCGACTGCAGTGCCATATAGTGGGCTCGGATCTATCGTCACCGTCACCGTCACCGTCACTGTTACCCTCCTCCTCACTCCACACACCAACAAACACATACCGGCTTAAATAAAAATACTTCAGCGATCAGATGCAGGCTAAAACACACCGACATTGATGAAGCATCAGAGCACAGCATACCTGAACGGTGATGACGATGGGTGAAAGTATTTCCTTGGTGCCTAACGTTAGGGAGGGGGATTTTTCCCTTTCGTACGCCACTGCGGCTGCTCAACGTGTTTTTTCCGCAGATTGCACGATCGAGAGTAGAAAGGCCCTTCGGATAATTTTCTTTCGGGACCCATTCTTAATCTTCCGGTGCTCTGGTCGATTCGATGGAGTCTCCTTGTGGTTTTTGTGGTGAAGTCTATTTTTATAAGCCCCTGCAGGCTATTTTTGGAACCCGGTACGATTCTTCTGGCTCTCGGTGCGTTTTTTCCGGTGCCCAAACAGGTTTCTTTTCCGGCGTCCGACGACTTCTTATTTTGTGGATCTTTTACGCAATTTTTCCGTCCGCAAGGTGACATTCCGGGTATATATTGGTACTTGGGAAGCCAGCTGCAACTTGTGGGGCTCCGGCACGACGTTTTGGCCCCAGTGACATTTTCAAGAGAAGCGACGTTAATTTTTTTTTGTCTAAGTGCGATTTTTTGGGGCCCCGTCGTCACTTGTTGGGATCCCTTGCGGTGGCTACGACACGTTTGTGGGGCCCAACAAGTTTTGTGGGCTTTTGGAGCTATTGTTGAGATCCCAGATTGATTTTCCGTGTCCGGACTGTTTTTCATTCACCCGGCTTCATTTGTTGGGTGATCTCAACGAGACTTTTAGAGCCCCGGTGGGACCTGTCAGGCCTCTGGCGTGATTTTCAGTGGCCCGGGTGATAATTCTTAGTACCCCAGTCTCAGCGTGATTTTCAGGAGGCCCAGGCCCGACCGTTTGTGGCCCCCGCGGTGATTTTCTTGAATCCCGGCACGACTTGTTTGCGGCCCCAACGTGATTTTCAGGGGCCCAGGTGCAAACTTTTGAGGCCCAGGCGTCATTATCGGGGCCCCTGCGCTACGTTTGGGGGCCCCCAAAGTGATCTTTCTGAGCCCCGGTGCGATTTTTGGTGGGCCGAGTGAAATTTGTAGAGAGAATAGCGCATTTTTTTCCTAAGCTCGGCGGATTCTTGGGAGCCCCACAACCTATCAGGAGGGGGGGCGGTGAGACAACTGCCCACAATTCCCCCTCCCCATTCGGTATGTCACTGTGCCATGCAATGATGCAACATAAGAATCCAGGAATAGTTCATCTGTTTCATCACTCACATGTGATTTCAACCCCCCAGTTATCCAGACAGTTTGAGGAAAGTCAAACATCTGCTACATGGATCAGCAAGGATGGATTGTAAGGCAACATGGATACCATGGAATTCCGGTCACAGTAGTTATGCTGCAATACATACCTTCTTCAACAGACTGCTTTGGAGATGGATGAGTTCCTGAAGTTTGGTCAGGGTTGGAGTTGGAGGTGGATGGAGCAACACTGTGAAGGACATAACATATGGTTCAAGAGACTTGTTTCCATTAACAATATAGGGGATGAAGTAACATTTTCATTGACTTCTATGGTTTTCATGGGCTTCATTGACTTCTATGGTGTCCTGAGTAAGTAGGACAATGGAGATGGGTTTCTGTTATATGCATTGTAGAAGCAATGTTATAATGTAGCTTTTATACCCCAGTGAGAATGGTATGGATTCACTCATAAGTTAATTTGCAAACATACTGATATATCAGTTAACAACAATGCAGGGAGCTATGTGATCAACATGGTCTGTGCCCTAAAGCCCAAATAACTAAGTAACAATGCAGGGAATCTGCTGCATAACAGTTTGACTATAAATTAGCCATGATATATGGCATCATACTTCCCATGCTATTTAGAAAAGTGAGCTATATTTTGTGTACAAACATCAGGACATTATACATTTTAATTAACATTACACACATCAGTTCCTAACAAGTGTCAGCAATACATTTCCTTCATGTGCTTTAAACATGATTCAAGAAAGCACTGTCATCGATTTTAAACTTGCAAAAAGAGTGGGCCGCCTGGTATTTTGAGTGCTATTTGAGTGAATTTGCTGTCTTGTTAGTGAACTGACCACTTATTGAGATATAAGTACTTTAACTTTGCCTGCTTCCATCATGAAAATTTGTCATTTTCCAATACATCAGAAATCATCAGAATAACTTCTTGTCCACAAACCGGTGTATGCATTTCTATGAAATTCTCATATTTATTAACACAAATGATGTAGATCTGATCTGCAAATTTATAACTCAGAAAATGTTATCAGCACAGGATTCCATTCCTGAAAATATAGTACTTTCAACATGTTATTGTTCTTTACGAAGCAATAAGTGCAATGCTCTCATGCAGCATGCAGATGGAGGTTCATCACGTGCACCAGGTAGCACAAAAGAGATATTATTGCAGTCTAAGGTAACCACAAGACAGGTTTTACACCCATTTTACCTCCACGAATCATTCAAAAGGAGCTAGGTTTTGCCTAGTTGCGTTAGGCTAGGCTTTTGTTGTAAGTTAGTAAAAAAAAAAGTCTTCAAAAACGGTTCAAGCTAGATTAGGTTATGTTAGACTTTTTAAGTTGAAAATGTTTGAGAACAAATATTTTTTTTGGGGGGAAATTGGGCATAAAAATAATCATTTCTTGCATGGAAGTCTAGGCTAGGTTAGGTTAGGTTATGTTACATGTTTTTTTTTTATCTAAACATTATTTTTCATCCTATATTACTCAAATCCAAGCCCCCTTTTCCATGTTATTTTTCCTCACAATTGAAAAGTGTGCATCTGCAGAGGAAATCAGCGGTTACATCATGTTCAGCACATTAACAAACACTGCAGTAAAAAACGAAATTCAAAGAAGTCAGAGAGTACCATGAGCTGAAAAAATTACCCAAAAAGCCAGGTATTATCACAGTTTAAGGTAACCACAAGACAAGTTTTACACACATTTTACCTCCATGAAGCATACAAAGGGGTTAGGTTTGTCAGGTGAGGTTAGGCTTTTGTTGTAAGTCATAAAAAGAATCATTTGTTGGTAAATAATTTTTGTTAATTATTTTTCTACAAAAAAAATAATAAACGGTTCAGGCTAGCTTAGGTTAGATTTTTAAGTTGAAAATATTTGAGAAAATGCCTCGAAAATTTAAATTAAAAACAATTAATTTCTTGTATGGGAAGTTGAGCTATGTTAGGTAAGGTTATCATACATCTTGAACATTATTTGCATGCTATATTTCCTTTCTCCACACCCTTTTTTGGTGTTATTTTTTTACTCCCAATTGAAAGGCATGCATTTGCAGAAGAAAGGACATTAAATTTGTGCTTTTATGAGTTTTATTAATATTTTTTATTTAAATTTCCAATGCAATGTTTATGAATGTCACTAAGCTGATGGCACTACTCAGTTTCTGTGCAAATGCTTGTCGTTGTGAGCAGGTTGTGAGCAAAATAACATTAAAAATGGGCTTGGAGTTAGTAACATAGCAATTAAAAGAAATAT